>OMKZ01003346.1:5313-18557 GCA_900302535.1 Neoniphon sammara | reverse complement strand
TTTGTGATTATGCGTCAGATGGGTCAAGTATGATCTGTATGTGTCCGACTGTGTTGTGTAAGGGTCTCAGGATCTCTCTCTCTCTCTCTCTCTCTCTCTCTCTCTCTCTCTCTCTCTCTCTCACACACACACACACACACACACACACACACATTCATACTTATTCATTCATTCTATCCTTAAATATAACTAGAGATATTCACAAGATTCCCGCTCATTAACAAGTTAACACATGTATTTAATTCCTGTCTAACTAGAATTCCAACCCACCATACAAGGAGAGTCATTGGTCCAAAGTCAAGATGCGAAACGCCCCTGCATGTTGCTTCCTGTCTTTTGCACCTCATTCATTCATTCATTTATTCATTCATTCTGTTGGCTGTTGCAAGGAGGAAAAGCCGATAAACTTTCCTGCAGGAGCGCAAAATCTTGGATTTTATTTCAAGGTGGGTACCTGCTCTCTGTTACTGTGACAGAAATTACACTAATTTGTGGTTTCGCTGGCATTTAACATCACTTCGAAACTTGCGTTGAGATCTTGTCGCTGCACAGCTATTTATAGTTAGTAGATGTAGGTGTGTGTATTAAGCTAAAAGACTAAAAAAGTCTGGAAAGTGTGTGCGTTGGTAAATTCACTTTAAAGTGGAGAAGAGCGGAAACCCAGTTTTGATTTCAAAACCGGTGCGCATAAAATTACCCTGATTATAATGACCACTTGGGGTGCTGTCGAGCTCACCCTAAAAATCACGCTTGGGTTTTACCTGATTGGATTGAACCAATGAAATGAACCGTAGGCGATGTTACAGTCGTTATATCACGCCACACTGTCGTTTTTTTTTCTTCTTCTTCTTTTTTTAACACCGAGTTTTGGTGTTAAGCTTCAAAAGTTGAAATTCTTTTGGTTGTAGATCTTGCAGCATTTCCAGGCAAGGACAAGACTTTTAAACACTGAATGTACAAATTTTAGGCGAATTTATTATTATTATATTATTGGTTTTTCATCCAGTTTTGTGAAATCCAAATCTCCATTGTCTTCAAATCCTTCTCTAACGCCTCTGCTTCGCTATATCTGCATTTCCTCCTTTGACTTTAGCACACATTTAATAAGGAAAATAAGGTAAGGTAAAATAAGGAAAATAATAGTATCAGTGTGCTTCATACATGCACTGTAGAGTTTTTAAATCCTGAGCTTTTGCATAACTAAGAGTTCCACTTTGCTATTTAAGTCTCAAAGCAGGCAGGTGGATTCCTGAAGGTCATTGTGCATTATGGTGCTATTATAGTAGGGCGATGAGGGACACCCGCTCCATTTCTTGGCTGGCAGTGCAGTGGGTGGGGAGTGAGGTGTAATTTTGCCTTGTGCTCTGCAGGGAAGGGCTTGCCTATGTATATATATAACTGTGAGTGTCTCTCTGCCTTGCCCGGTGTCTCCCAGGGACTCTCAGCCTGCTCTCCCTCAGCGGCCTCCTCCAATCTGCTGACAAAACCTGTATTCCTGCTTGCACTTCCCACAGAGAGAACCATGGCCCAGCAACAACAGATCAGGTATGACCCCTGCTCTCTCTTTGCTGACAATACAGCACACCCCATAACAGCCCACATGATATTTTCTGCTCATATAATCTGTTCATAAAATGGGAATTAAGCATGTTTTGACTGTGCCATTCCATCAATTACTATAGTAAACAGTTTCAGTTCTCCACCATTTTTTTTTCAAGAGCTAACAGTCCAATATGGGAATTTACAGGAGCCATAGGATATGTAATACCTCATGGGTGATGCTTGTGTGGTGGTTTTGATTTATGCTATGGGCAGTTATTTTTGGATGGCCAGATGCTCCGAAGCAGTCGCTCTAACCCTTATTCTATTATTGCAATGACTACACAGCGCAAATCCCATTAAGTAACACTTCTCACATATTGTGTCATTTTAGACAGCATAATGAATAATTCACCCCTGCAGATTATGTCTTCTTATATTGTACTTTGGTGTGTAGATGAACAGCCTTTGCTATGTGCATGTCCTTTTGACTTGTTGTACAGCCTCCCAGCCAAACTGATCAATGGAGGGGTAGCAGGCATGGTGGGAGTCACCTGTGTGTTCCCCATTGATCTGGCCAAGACCCGCCTGCAGAACCAGCGCGGCGGGCAGCAGCTCTACAAGAACATGTAAGACCCATTTCCATTTGAAAGAAAGATTGCTGATAGCTTTCTCCTCTCCTGTGTGTAGTCAAATACCTGTTCTTTCTCTTCATTGGCATTAACATAGTCAAAATATATGCAAGGCTGGGTATGTAACCATACCTCACCCTACAAGTTTTCCTGAAAAGACTGTTACATCATCTTTAAATGACATGCCTACAGTAGACTATCGCTCTGTCAAAGGACAATGAAATTTAAGAGTAAAGTATCATGCTTGAATAACTGAGCTCAGTGTTACTGAACACATGGTAGGAAGTTATGAGACATACCAGACCCTTATTTGACAATCAAGGCTTATTTGACTATTATTTCCTTGTGTGAAGGTGTTTTTAAGCACAGAATCTATTTTCAGTCCCTGATTGTAATTATTTACATACAGTTATAATGATTACATGAGGATTATGTGTTTACTGTAGATTGTTTTTCTCAGGATGGACTGCCTCATTAAGACTGTTAGATCTGAAGGTTACTTTGGGATGTACAGAGGTAAGACTAGTCAGGATATCAATACTGGCCTGTTTAATATGTGTTTTTTGTTGAATGTAATCTCATTGCATAGGATATCACACACTTACTACCCTTATAAACTACTTTGGTCATTCTAGAGCTGACCAACACATTACATCTCTTGGCTCAAGTGATTGTGACCCATGATGTACTTACCAGATGGATCGCTGATGGAACCAAGTAGTTTGGTGTATGATCTCATCTCGACTCCTAGCCATACCCAGACTCCAAAAGAGGGAAATGTCATTCCTCTTAAGCCAAATTTCTCTTTTCTGCCTTTATCCTACATGCTGTGACATGTTTCTGAACTGGAATCAAATTCCTTGGTAACCATGAATAGTTCAAAGGATGGTTCAGTGGATCTGTGGCCCATTTTGCAAGGCGGTAAAATGAGTCATCTGTCACAATGACTTGAACGAGTTGGCTTCTCTAGCTATGTGTTAAATTTTGTGTTTTCAAATGGCACAGCCTGCACCAAAGCTAAGATATTTCTAACAAGTCTGCATGGATGCCCAAACCATTTAGCTCCCCACATGTTCTGCTTCTTTAATCTCTTCTGTTTGATATCCTCTGTGGTCCAAAGAGTGTAAATCATTTCTTTTATGAAAATCTTCTTCTCTGTAAAGTGGTTATATCTGTTTCTATCTGTTTATTTATTTATTTATTGTCTCTGGTCGAAATGATGCATGTTCCACTTCTTTCTTGGCTGTCCATCTGGTCTTCCTCCAGTGTGCAACTTTTTCTATCTTGCAGTGTACCATTCTGTGAAGGAAAATGTGTGTACTCTGCAGTTTGCATATATATGAGTATATGTGTGATTAAGATTCTGACTCTAAAATTATGACTAATGCCCCCTGCTGCTGCTGTTGTTGTAGGGGCTGCAGTAAACCTCACCCTGGTGACCCCAGAGAAGGCCATCAAACTGGCTGCTAATGACTTCTTCCGCCACCAGTTGAGCAAAGACGGGTGAGTAGCATTGTTGCAAAGGACTGACTCTCATACTGCGACATCTCTCATCTTTGGTTTATAACCCAAAATGCTGCTGGTATGTGTATTCAGTGCCAGGTTAACAGTGTTTAAGGAAATGATGGCGGGCTGCGGTGCAGGGATGTGCCAGGTCATTATCACCACGCCCATGGAAATGCTCAAGATCCAGTTGCAGGATGCTGGCAGGCTAGGTAAGACTACCAGCAGCTAGTTTGAATCAAAATGCAAATTGCTGTCCAGTGGAATAATTAGAAATAAATAGGAGATAGTGTCTTCATCAAATAATACATATGGATACCATGTCCTGGTGAAAGACGATGACCGTACCTCTCCTGTCTCTGCCAGCGGCCCAGCAGAGGCTGATGCCTGCAATGGTTACCACTCTGAAGCTGGGGGGAACCAGCGCTGTTCTTAGCCGTTCCTACAATGCCAGCCCTGCCCCTCAAATCATCCGAGTGTCAGCCACTCAGATCACCAGAGAGCTGCTGAGGACAAAGGGTGTCACAGGGCTGTACAAGGGACTGGGTGCCACGCTAATGAGGTGAGAGGGGATTTAATAAGTACTGGCTCATCAGTCATTTACAGACACCCTACACTGCTTAGCTTTGCCTTCAGGGACCACAGAGGTCCACAGACATTTTAATTATAAAATAAAGTTTAGATAATTGGGACCTTGATTCACCACTTGGCTTTATAATGTTTCCTTATTAACTTGCTGTAACCTAGTGAATATAATTCTCTGTTTTGTTTTCAGGGACATCCCGTTCTCAGTTGTGTACTTCCCGCTTTTCGCCCACCTGCACCAGCTCGGGCAGCATTCACCAGAAGACCCAGCCGTGCCTTTCTATTGGTCCTTCATGTCCGGCTGCTTGGCCGGATGCATGGCTGCCGTTGCCGTCAGCCCCTGTGATGGTGAGTGGCTCAAAGGATGCAGACGTCTAGTCCATGTTTTGGAGTTGGGCATTTGCTCAGATGAGTTTTCGGTGTTGCTATAGCCGAAATTCTCTGTACTGATTAAAATATCAACTTTTACAAGCTGTGTCTCTCCTGTGCAGTGGTCAAGACAAGGCTACAGTCCCTCAAAAAAGGAGCTAATGAGGAAACCTATAATGGAGTGGTGGACTGCATCAGGTAAGACAGCCCTATCTTCCTAATCTGCTTCTCTGGAAACATAATTAGGTTGACTCTTAACAGTGTCCAACATTGTGCCTCTTCCTGACCAAGATTAGTCTAAAAGGGGATAATTTACATAACAACTCTTTACACTCTGTCTTCCCTTGCAGTAAGATCCTGAGGAAGGAGGGTCCCGGGGCCTTCCTGAAAGGGGCGTCTTGCAGAGCCCTGGTTATTGCTCCTCTCTTTGGCATTGCCCAGGTCGTCTACTTCGTGGGAGTTGGAGAATTCCTGCTAGGCTACACCCCCTACAACATCTACTCTGCCTAAAGCAGCTGCTTCCTGGTCTATTTACCACCTCATTAAATTACAGGCAGCTATGGCCTGGGCCTAGCTATGGACCCAGCTCTCTGTTACTGTCTACTGTATTCTACTGTAGGGGGTTCTTGGAGTAAAAACATGCTAAGGGAACTAGATGGATACCATTTGATTTCAAGATGGTTTCAGAATCTGCCTTTAGCGTGACTGTCTTGCTTATTTGATAGGCTAAGATTGAAACTTCACTCGTCTTTATGGGTTTTAGGGGAGCTATTGAAGGGGACAGATATGAGAGCTGTCCATTCCTCTTCAATTTGTCCACCTTTGCCCACCGTACCTCCCCCAGTTCAGACTTACTCTGCTCTGTGGCCCCAATCCTTTGCTTCTCTATTTTTGCTTGGATTTAGCCCCTGGCTCTAAATGCCCCCTGTATCCCTTACCCTTTACCGTAACCCTAACCCATGTATCTCTCCAGCTGCCACATCTCAGCGCCCAGTAGGTGATGGCTGTTACTGGGTGTCACGGCAGAGAGAGGAGAAGTGTGGTAGAGAGGGTCTACCACATAATAGAAAAGGCAGAAAATCATTACTTTACTTGAACATCTCCAATCCTGTTTTAAAGGGTTATGTATAACACTGGGCTTTTAATGTTCATATTTTTTTTGTATATGAATATATATTTCAATATAGAAAAGACTTAGTGAATTATGTGTTCCTCCTGTGTACCCAAAAAGAACTTGAAAACAGACTGTTGAAGGAATAGGAACCTACAAAAGACACCTTGGTGCTATCTGTCCAACGCTACACAGTTTTATACCAGCGATCTGTGTTGCATCACTTCTGACACTGTGTTCTAAATCAGTTTGGCTTGACATATTCTCATTTAGCTACACTGGTTTATAAATAGTAGGTCACAAGATGGTAGCTCACCTGAGATGCCTTCTGGTGTCTATTTTTAGAGGATTGCGGTTGAGTTTTGGGGGGCTTTGGGGGTTCATGAGAAGCACTCTTTAATGTGAATCTTCTCTATGGCAACCTTTACACAATTCTGGTTATGTAACAGATGCTTGAGCACACAGGTAAAAAAAAAGTCTGCATATTGTTGACTTTTCAGAATTTTATGGTGGAAAAAGGTGTGAACTGAACCCCAATATTTTAATTGCGCTCCTGTGATGAAGCAAGTCTGTACATTTCATGATAAACAAGGGTAAGGAATGAGGTGGTAAACTACTGTGATGATGGACAAGACTTTCCTTTGCTTCTGGGACTTGCCGTGCTTTTGGGACCACGCCTAATGAAAATTGTGCAACATGACCTGTTATACTTCGCCACTTTCTCTAGGCAGACTGTAGCTGTCTGTGATCATTCAGATTTTATTTTCAGTTATTGACATGCATGAACCCATGATAGTATATCATGTTAAGCATTAACCAGGGGAACAGGATGCAATGCAGGGTTGCATTCTCAATCTTCTGAGAAATGTTTTTCAAGTCTGGGTCCTACCTTTACTTTGAAAACATATAAACAAAACAAACAAAAAAAACACTGTAAATGTATATATATATTTTTTTATATTTTCTGAAAACACTAAATGAATTAACACTCTAAATTGTAACCATGGGTAACACAATAGAAGTTTAATGAAACAGTTTTGCTTTGTGTAGCTAAATATAAAACACCTGTATCTGTTGTAAAACAGTTTGTCATGCACCTCTGAACATTAGTTGCCAACCATTACAAGAATAATGGCTTTCAAACATCCCTCCAGATGAGACAATACCTTTATAACTGGATTTTATATTTTAAAGTTTCATTTTAAGATCATGCAAGTAAATACATATTAACACTGAATAAATATTTATAATTTTAATGTGCATTTGTCTTATTTGTGGAATGTGTGAAGTCTGAGGTGTTGTATGAAGCCTAAAATCCAGTAGAATTCATGCAGTCATATAGTCACAGGTAGGGTTGTCAGAAACTAGCTGCAGGTTGAGTGTAGCCAGTGAAGCAATCTTTTCTGATGTAAGCTTGAAAGGCGTTGCAATACTCTTCTACGCATGTGCATCACTATCGTGTATGTGCCTGTGGCTGTTGGGCTCCAGGGAAAATGCACATACTGCAGTGTTGGGGTAACTCTACCCTGTGTGGACCTGCAGGCTCTGCTGCGTGGCTTGCATAACTGCTGCCATCAGCTGTCTTGTGAGCTCAAGCGCAGAAAGGTGAAACTGACATGAGCCTCATCCTACTAAACCTGGAAGCCTACTTAATCACAGTAGATATCAGCCACTATCAGCAGGGCCAAAATATTAAATAAATCATTTTACAGTATGTGCAATTAATCAGAAGTTCATTTGTTAATCTGTCTTAAAAGTAAAACTTATTTAAAACAATATTCCTTCATCTTCTTATCTTAGAAGGTTACATGGGTTGTTATAGTGTGATTCACCTCAATATAACTAATTCTTAGTATACTAACCTTCATATATTGAAGGCTTGAAGGTTAGTATATATTGGCTTCCCTGAGGATCTGTAGTGATGCCACTCATCTGCTTCCTTTTACATTTACATCCACACACTGCAAGAGTTCCTTTTTGCCAATTTTGTGTGAAATATAATAGTTATAGCACACATTAACTGTTCTGTGCTTTTCAAATCATAAATATCATAAATATTATATTGTAAATGATTATATAAGTAATATATTGTAAATGGTTTTATAATACAATAATTTCTATAACTCACACCAGTTCCATATAGAAACAGTGAGAAAACTAGCTGTCTCTTATATAAATCACAACTGGCATGGAGTTGCGGAGTTTCAGCACTGGAAATAAGTAATACGTTTCCAAGGCCTGAAAATGGTGCTGCAAGCAGGGTGGAGCCCACAGACACAAGGGCTGTGTTTGTGATGGTTGGCGTTCACGTGTCCAGTGGACGGCTCAAGGCCAGACTATGTGATGAGAGTCTGATGCAGGCTGATATCAACACTACGAGATGTCTCAGATGCTGAGAAATTTCATGAGAACGCTGTCAATGCTGCTCGTCTTATTTCTGTCCAGGAGCGCTGGCCTCACGAGGGTTCATGATTACAGGAAATAACTATGAGCTGATGCTACGAAAGAGCATGGGAAACCTCTGGGATGAAATGAAACAGTGGGAAGAACGTAAAACTTTAAAAACTTTATTAATTTTCAAACATCTATCTTCCTGAGAAGCGTGGAATGGTATTAAAATAAATAAACACACAATCAATTACAAACAGCTCGACCGTGACACAGTTTTTTTTTTTAGGTGCACAAAAATACAAAACATCTTCATTTTTGCTCAAACAGATATAATGGAGGAACACAGTAACAGCTTTGTGGATTTTGTTGCTTTTAGTGACCGATCCGGGACAGGGGCAGCCTCCAAAAATGACATTTTAGAAACCACTAACCCGTTCCTAGATCAGTTTAAACTAATTCCACGTAGCTTCTGAAGTGACAGTGAAGCCTCTGTTGTGCAGCGAGCACTGCCTACATCTTAACAGTCTCAGTTGGTAGCCTTCTGCTTCCTCACTTAAGCCAAATTACACTGACATTAAAACAGTGAAAGCAATATTGACCAGTGCTTGGGTTCAAAATAGCTTAATTTGGAAGATAATTAACATTAAGATCATCTCGGTACGTTTGTGAACTTTCTTAGACTTTCTTAATGCCGACCCAAGTGGATTTTGTAAAAAAAAAAAAAAAACTGGCCAAAGACTGTACTTTGACTGTTTCAGTTCTCTTGGCGGAGGAGACAAGAAGAGTGAGACACATCAGAGTATTAAAACACACCAAAACAAACAACGGCAAGTCAGGCCAAATGTGCTACTTGTCGGATGTGTGTGACAAACAAAATGCAGTCCAACTCTACAAAATGTACGTACACTACCTACAGCTACTCGCCTCGTAGGTTTCGTTGCTACAAAGTCTACACTCTGACTTGTTTAAAATGAGCTTGTTATCAAAGAAAGGCACGTTAAGAAGCTCTTTTGGCTGCGGAGAACAGCTTTGACTACTGCAAACACTGTCATGACTACAACACTGTATATCTACTGCAAACCTGTGCCTACACACACAGCATGTTAAACACCAACTATCATCACATCAGCCACAAATAATATACAACTACAAAAAAAATTCACACATATATACATAATGGAGTCCTGACCCTGGGAATACACCATGTAGAGTTAACAGTGGCCTGGTGCAGAATCAATCTCTATCGTACCTCTCTTTTCTCTCGTAAATCTGATAGGATGGGATTAAACAAGCTGACTGACAGCCACTGCACCCGAAACTGGTGCTGGGTTGCTTGTGCCTATCCAATCCTGCTAAATCTAGGTCTACCGTATGAAGAGAGAGGGATATAGTGGTTGTTTTTGAGTCAGGCCAGCAATGTGGCGTACTGCTAAGGCACAGGGGACAAGAGATGGAAGTGGGAAGCGGTCAAAATCTGCCATTAGCTAAGTGAATTTCATGGCTTTCGATGTTGCTCTCAGTTGACTGACTGGTGCATGTTTAGCCCGTAAACATATCCACATGATCGGAGTCTTCTTCATGTACAGTCAAACGAGTCTCAGGAGGCCTCTCTTACATAAGACAGGCTCCAACACCACGCCCTCCTATAGCTGCTAAGTGAGAAGCTACAAGTGGAGAAAAACAGGGAGAGAGGTGGGTTTATGTTACAGAGTTGCTTCGCCAAAGAGATCAAGTGCTCTTCTCGTGGGAGGAAGAGGGGATTTGGACTCTAGTTTAGATGGTGTGGGACATTTCTTAACATCATCTTAGCAAATTAATTACAGTTAACTCACTATAAGCCAATTAATACACATTTAACAGAATGTGCATGTTTGTGTGTCTGTGTTTGGGTGCATGCCTGTGCATGATGGGCACGTGCACTAAGCCTTCACTGAGTATTCACATCCTTGACACTCTACTCTAATTTCACCAATCAGGATTCCCTATTAGACGCCAGACAACCTTTTTTGAGGCTCTGGTCTCACATAACATAACAGTGCTGAATCTGTGTGTGTGTGTGTGTGTGTGTTGGTTTGCGCACACATAAGCAAACTCAGCTGCTTTCAACTTACTCCCATATTCCCACAGCCAAGGCACTGCTGCCCCTGGGAGGCTCGGTGTCAAGGCTGTGTGAAAAAGCCTTGACACTGCAGCTGTGGTGTATATATATATATATGGGTTAAAATGTTTAGTGATTGCTAAGTGCTCTTGAGGAAACACAATGACAGTTTGGAGGGCCAATATTAGAAATAATGGTACTGTTCCCGTGGGATGTGTGAATGCTTAAATATTATCAGGATGTTTTGGTACAGCAGTTAACACTAATTTGCCCGTAAAAACAAAAATATAAAAAGAAAAGTGACATTAAAAAATGCAGGAAAATTAGGCCAGTTCCTCGACAGTGAGGACAGCTAGGTTATACTGGTGATGATAGCACCATAGTGGAAAGGATTTTTTGAATGTGGTCTATTTCCCTGGGTGCTTGATGGACGGGGGGTGGACATTTGATCTAGAGGGCTGTACAGTCTTTCAGGGCTGGGTGCAGGAGAGGTGAGGGCCGGCGGTCAGGGGTGCGGGTTAGATGACCTCCCTGCTGTTGCGAATGGCACAGCACAGCACCATGCTGAAGATCATCCCAATGATCTAGAGAAAGGAAAACAGATTTTAAATGACACCTAAAATCAAAAGTCTGTATGTCTGATTTGGTTTTAGATTCATTTGTTTTGCACAAGATGTGACATAAAAGAAGGAGGTGATGAACAAAAAAAAACAGTTGTGCAGGAAAGGACAGACAGGCTGATGAGGATCCTTCTCTATAAACATATCAAATCAAAACATGCAGTTTCACATGGTCAAATCTGAATTTTTGCATGTCAGTCTGTCTGCCTACAATAGATAGTCTGTCTTTATTTATTCTCAGGTCCAGACTCACCATGACTCCAGCGATGCCGATGCCCACGTAGCCAATTATGAAGAGTTTACTGTTGAAGAACTCCTCGATGCGTGCTTCACAGTCCTGCAGAGCAAAGATAGGAGGGATCAAGCAGTGTCAAGTACTAATAAACTGAAATTGTTTGTCATAACATAGGGTTGTATAGCCTCCTGATAAGAAAATTCAAGCCCTTTTCAAGCACTTTCAAGGTACCTAGACCAAAATTTCCAAAAGCGTTTATCATCTAATCTAAATTGTTACTTTAAATGCAATTGCAAAAAACAAAGTTTAGAGAATTCCTTTATACCCACAGCAATCAATCTATATTGCCACTTTGTTTATTTTTTACCAGCTGCTCATATTAAATTTGATTGTAATTTTGATCAGGATTATTTAATGCTTGCTAATTTCTAGACTATGGGATCATATCAAACATTAAAAGATTTTTTACATGATTGTGTAGATGAAACACCGGATTACGTTGAAAATCAGGCATTTTTCAAGCAGCATATTTGAGTTCAAGCATACTCCTCACCTTGAAAATGTAACAGTTAAAATTAAGCATTTTCCAAACTTTCAAGACTTTGTCCGAACCCTGATAACACACATTCTGGGGCATCCCAGCTCTGATGTATGGCACCAAAAAGCAACCAAAACATCATTTATTGAGAGACAGTTTACAAGCAGAAACTACTGACAGAACTTACCTTTGTATCCGGTGAATCAGAACAGGGGCTACTTTTGGTTCCACAACAATTCAGCTAAAGGAAACAAGAAACAAACAAACCCGAAATGTCATTCAGTGATGTTATTTTTCAGACACGAAAACACAGTACTATTTTAAATGATTTTGTTTTCCACTCACCACGGTCTGGTATGATATGATCAATGTACTGTTATTGTTTTCATTGTAGGTTTTTGTGTAGAAAGTCTGAACATCTTCAATTATCTGTGTGTGAGAAGAGGCTGAGTGGGTGAGTACGTTCATCACAGTCTACGCGTTATGTGAAAACATCAATTTAATTGCTGAAGCTGTGAAATGGTGGATGTACCTTGTCTTTGTTTAAGAATCCAAACACCCCCGCAGCCACCTCGGCTCCAAAGATGATCAATAGACAGGCGAAGAACTAAAAATTTCCACAAATTAAAAAGAAATTAAAATAAATACTATAGATGGTAGGGGGAGATAACTGCTTACCACTTCAGAGACAATAAAGCGATTCACCAACCATTTGCAGCAATCGATTGAATTCAGTGTGTGTTTATGTGTTTGTATGGGTTTGTACTCACCGACCCCAGCAGGCACTGAGATTCTCGCACAGCCCCGCAGCAGCCGAAGAAGCCGACCAGCATCACCAGACTGCCAGCACCTATCAGAATATACACACCTGGGAGAGCAGAGAAATGACACGTTATAACCTAGACGCAGTGATGCAGGGGTAAACAAAAGAAGTGTGTAAACAGTGAGCTCCAGCGAGCCATCATAAGACAAACAGCCACCAGTGTAAACAAAAATCAACCACAGCAGTCATTTATTTTTTTAAGATCCTGTCCTCATATAACTTATTTCAGTTTGATACTACTTGCCATAATGTATAGCAAGAATTGTTGCCATTAAGGTTTATTTCAATATAAAAAGATGAATATACTCTATTTGGCATATAAAAGGGTGAGTAAAGTGTGTTGAAGTGGGTTTGCCCCCCCACTACAACCCTGCATACAGGCTGTTTCTCTCAGCTGCACCACAATTTCAATTCACTCTGAGGCCAGAAGGGGGCAGCACAGTACAGCTGAAAACATCAAAGGACTGAAGTGCAACTTGATGCAGGCAGACATTGTATACATTGCTAAACAGGACTCTCGCAGCAGCATTGACATTCCAGGCTGCACTATTTCTGTGGCCTGGCTTTGAGGCGAACAAATGACAACGGTGTCATCTGTGCTTTGCAAGACCCTCTTTTAGAACAAGCGCATTTGTGTCTTTTAATAACCCCAGATGCTTCGGTACCAGCTTTGTTACCGAAAGCCTGATTTGAGGAAAGTCTAGGCAGTGTGCTTTGTGTCCCTTTGGATTCCCCGACCGCCCATTAACCCCCTCATTAGGAAAAAGAGCGTCATGTGTAGATCTGCAGGGAGGAACCCG
>OMKZ01003341.1:26127-37276 GCA_900302535.1 Neoniphon sammara | reverse complement strand
TTCAGTGTGATTTCAGTGCTGCTCTAGAGGCTTTTCAAAAGGTTTTACAATTTAGGTCAAAAACTAAATACTTATGGCATGAAAATTCAAAAGATATTCTCTTCCTGTCATGGCAGCAGTCAGTTTTGTCGGGCTGCTTGTCAAATATTTCAGCTGCTGGATATTTGGAAAGCAATTCTTAAAAAGCAACTTTGAACAAAAAGTACAACATAGAGAGGTCATTTTAAACCCCTGTTCGTTTGACTCAGGCACTTGTCCTTTCCATGTGATCTAAACCAAACCACACACCCATCTCTCTTTGTCCAGATCTCCTTCTGGCTGATCGAGAACGGCTTCACTGTGCTGATCGCAGCCTGCGACACCTTCCGTGCCGGGGCAGTGGAGCAGCTTCGGACTCACCAGCGCCGCCTGAACTCTCTGCACCCTCCAGAGCAGCACGGAGGGCGGCCGGTGGTCCAGCTCTATGAGAAGGGCTACGGGAAGGATGCTGCTGGGATTGCCATGGAGGCCATTGCCTATGGTAAATACAAAATAAAAAAAAGTCTTCTCCATGTTGAGTGATTGTGAATTAATGGCATCTATAGTGAATGTCAAGGATTATGGGCCGAATGAAATAACGTGTGTCCATCAAACTGTTTCTTACATTTGATACCACTGAGCCAAGGTGATACTGAAACGCTAAGAACCGTGCAAAATATAATTTGAACACCTGTTCTGTTTATGAAATTTTAAAGTGGAGATGTAGAGGAATGGAATTAGACAGGTTAACGTTTGAAGCAATTTGAGACATGGATTGTGCTAAAATGGGCTCTACTTTGGTAGTTTTTTTTTTTTAGTTTTTTTTTTTTATTGTACACACCAAGCTTTAGCCCATATTGTGATATTAATATCACCAGTATGTCAAATTCACATAGACACCGTTTTTGTTTTTGTCCCCTCCAGCCCGCAACCAGGCCTTTGACGTGGTGCTGGTGGACACTGCGGGGCGTATGCAGGACAACGCCCCCCTAATGACAGCACTGGCCAAGCTTATTGCCGTCAACATGCCTGACCTAGTGCTGTTTGTCGGGGAGGCTCTGGTGGGCAATGAGGCTGTTGATCAGCTGGTAAGACCGCCGACAAATTCTGGTGTTCTGCTTGGACACGACACACTGAGAGGAAAAGCTCTGCATAAAAAATGTCATGTTTATACTGTATATGACCAGCGGATAAGACTTGTGATTGACAGTGTTTTTAAGCTGCGATTTTATCAGTATAACATCATACAGTAAGAATATGCTACAGAATATGAAACCGTCCAGCTGAGGTCAGTCTTGCTCCGCTCTGGCTTTGTCTGTTGGATCAGCTGTCTTGTTTCACAGGCTCAAACAGTTAACATGTTTGTACAGATGCCTTGTTTTGCACTCTTACCACACTTTCTAACCACTGAGGTAGAAGCACAGTGCTGCACGAGGGGCCGCCTGCCACATCAGCTCCTGCCGCTGTCCCCTCTTTCCCCCAGAGATGAATAAAACACTCTTTGTATTTCTTGTGTCCTCAGGTTAAGTTCAATCAGGCTCTGGCGGACCACTCCATGTCTGACAAGCCTCGCCTCATTGATGGAATTGTTCTCACCAAGTTTGACACTATAGATGACAAGGTATTACTAAAATCTTTCTCTTGAGGCTCACTCAAAACTAGGGATGTCAGAACCAATACCAGTGAAATTCCATGATTCTCAATACCCGATTCAATACCACAGCAAAAATACAAATCCTATTCAGCACACACTCCTTCGTATAAAAACTATGTATAAACATTAAGAGACACTCATAGGCCACATTAGAATAAGCACTGAATAAGCATTAGAATAAACACTGAGTTACAAGTGCAATACCGGCCTGCAGCTTTGAATTAGGAAACAACTTTGGCCGACAAAATGCTGATTTCAAATCAGAGGAACTGAAACGTCCTGCTGTGCCAATAATACAGTGGTATGATTATGTGCTCTCATTTGATATGCAGTCTTGTAAGCATGACTGCAACTATAAGTCTTACAGGATTTAAACATTTAGGCTGCATTAGAAAAAGGAACTCTTAGTTACAGAGTGAGAGATCGTTTTGAGCTGATACCATATAGTAAAATTACTAATACTGGTATTGCTTTCAAAATGTTTTTATTGACATCTAGTAGCAATTCTTGTAATAGTTCCCCATTCAAAACTGTCTAGTTGTGATGATGACCTCTTGCAGTTATGCTTACATTAATGGTAAAATATGTCTGTGACTGGAAGTTAAGACACTCAAGGAAGTTCAGTGCAGTTAATATGCCTGTGGTTGTTTTATGACCTTAGTGCATGATGTTAATGCATTGTTGTCTGACACATGAGTAAGTTGTAAAGAAAGACGATGGCACCCACATGTCCCCTCCCTCCTCCACAGGTTGGAGCTGCCATCTCCATGACCTACATTACAGGCCAGCCCATCGTGTTTGTGGGCACGGGGCAGACCTACAACGACCTGCGCAGCCTCAACGCCCGCGCCGTGGTCAGTGCCCTGATGAAGGCCTGAGCAGCTGCATGTTGTGTTGTTTCTTCATCCGCGCGACAAAAACCAACCAACCAACCTTTGCCACGCTGCTGCGAGATGTTCCAGCCCTGCTAACCTGCATCTCTCCTCCTCCACCTACCCTGCCCCCTCCCCCGTTTCCAGTTTGCATCAAACAGACTCAAGTCATGCACAAGCCTTTATTATTCTCCCACTTCCGGGTGAGAGCTGAGGACAAATGTGGACTTTTGAAAGGTGACAGGGGAAAAAAAATTGCACCACAAAGCCAGAAGCATCTCCCTTTGCATCATTTCTAAACTTTTTGGGCCAAATTGAAAAGTACCTCAGTTGGGCTTGAGCTTTGCGAAAATGACTCCACACTCTCCCGAAGTCACATACAAATGACATTTTAAGACTTCTAGCCAATGGACCCAGGATGTAAACGTCATCAATTTACTGGTTTACACATGAGCGACTTGTCAGAATTCTCTACCTGGCATTTTGTCAGTCAGTTTTCCCCCCTTCATGTTAGGGCTTGCTGGATGTTGACAATACACCAGCTGCCTGTTCCTGAGGAAAGCTTAGTGACCATAGTGCCTATTTGTCTCCAGTTTTCCTAATTAACATTGTCATTGCATGGGTGGTCATTCATCGACGATACCAATGCAGTTCAGGTCAGAAGCCACTCCTTCTAATCTAGAGGATCATCCTGAATAACTAATTGTTAGAATTACTAATAAACAAATGAAGAACAAAACAGTTGGCCATAGACCAGGTGTTGATGTATCAGCACTACGTAGGTAAAGCACTCCTGTTATTGTCAGGAGAGCAAATGGAAACAGTGCTTCACGTCTTCACCCTCCCTGGTTAAATTTGGAAAAAATGTCTGTGCTGCCGATGAGTCATGTGGAGGAAGTAAACAACGGTCTCATTCTTATCAAGGCTGATCCTCTGCAAGATGGAACAGTTCAGCTAGATCTCCTGAATCCAATATCAACTGTGGTACTCCAGCTCTGGATGGACTGTTCTTACAAAGTCGTCTCCCAGATCTCCTCCTCCTCTTCAACAATTAACACAAAAATTTTCCTTAGAAATTGGAGACTTTGACTCTTAAGTTTATAGTTGAGGAAAAGTGAAAAGACGTTTTGTAAATTTATTTTTTAGTTCTTACAAGTTGTCCACAGATTTCACAAGACTACAATTTCTATATGTGGTCTGGAAGATCCGTGGGCACGTTATTTATGTTTTTCTCCCATCTTTTGATTTACTCTCCATTTGTAAGAGAACAGAGAAGTCTTAAATATCTCCAGCCCCCTTTAATTTGTGGTAGTGCAATAAGAGAGAATCAAGAGTTATAAAGATTTGTGCTAATTTATGAGAATGTAAACATTTCTAAATAAAGCTGATATATGCTATGACAGCTTCGAAGACTGAACTTGTTCTGTCAAATGTGTAGAGGTTCTTTTTTTTATCAGACGCATGAAAACATAATAGGGCACTTGGGATACCAAAGTCTTTATTTTGAAAATAGCACTTATAAATACTAAAAGATGTCAGAAAACACATGCATGTATTAAAAATACAAAAAAGGCTTACAAAGAACAGTATACAACTTTTCTATTTCTCAGCACGGGAGTGGCAAAGTGAATGCTACTGGCAGGGTGCCTCATTTATGGAATTCTGCTCTGATGAACTTGCATTTGAGGACAACATTATATCATGCATGTTTGCCACCCACCCTCCACCCCCCACCCAGTAGTGTGCAAATCAAGTTTCCTGGTTTCAGGTTCAGCATCAGAGAGAACCTTAATATACATTCCTAACATATCAACACAGACTATTTTCAGTAACAGGTGTGTGACAGCATAGTTTGCACCCAGAGTATCTTAAAGAGGGGATAAGTCAAGGTAATATAGGTTTGTTGGGGTGCATTTATACTTATTCGAAAGTCAACAGACTTATCAATGCAGCACAGCAGTAAAGTTAGGTAAATGGACTTTTCATCCAGCATGGGATTCATCTTATCAATGAAGTTTAGGTGAAAACTTCCGTAGTATCACTTTTCCACCCCCTTTCTATAAGCATCCGTGTTACTGTCTACCTCTGCAATATCCATCCTCCAAAAATGTGAGGTTTGGGAGAACATTTACATACAGTTCAGGGGGGGTTGTGAGGTTGGGCAGCAGTGTTGACAGTTCAGTTCCAGCTTTCCTTTCCCTTTTCAACAAGAACTAATACAAGAAGTGAAACAGGATATCTGCAAAATAACATTACAACAGCATATAGGTCTCCTCTGGCTCATTTTTTTCCCCTGGATTCCTAAGTCCAGTGAATGAAATCAGACCCGAGACGCACTGGCAGTAGACTGATCTCTACTGATGGAGCTGTGAAGGAAAATGACTGACACTGATCCCGACTGTGTGCCTGTCAAGAATGAAAGTCTGGAGCAAAAAGAGAAGGAAGGGACTTGTGAACAGGTGAGATACAAGCAGCATCAGCTGAAACTTTGCCACTGATTGCCATGCATGCAATTCTGCTACATCTTGGTGTAAGGGTGCCCCAATGAGTCTTTTGAAAATGAAAATCAGGAACACAGACTTGGATTTTCTATCTCTACAAGCATGCAGGGGAAGAGAACAGAGTCTAAGGACAGGGCTTTATTTATTGTGTAATTCAGGAAATGCCTCTTGCAAAGGGCCGCTGCTTGATGCCAAAGAGAAGCATTCAGTCCTAACCTTGAAGGAGGCTCTTCTGTGTGTTAAAGCCGTTCTGCTGTTCCTCCCCATTTTGCGAAGGAGACCCTGTGGGGCATAAAACAGCTCTTTACTTACACACAACTCACAGACCAGGCCTGTATTCCTTGCACATTGCTAACTATCTTGCCTTTGGCTAACCTGGATCCTTGAACACCGTTGGCAGGACAATTTGTCAATCTTATCTAATCTTAGTCATCTTGGACAACTGCATGCCTCTGATTTGAAAAAACAGTAAAAAGCTGAGACCACAATCAGCACATATATGACTAGCCTCTGCAGCACCATAACTCAAAGGGACAACACAATATATAAATGTATATGAACTGTTTGACAAACTTCCACTGAGTTGAATTAGGTCATTCTAAATTGAATGAAGTATCATTTGTGAAACTGAATTCAAATAAAGCAACAAAAAGTCATGTCAGAAAATGAGTTAATGCATAGGTAAGCTTTAAGAGGCCAGGTCATAATCCAGCTAACCTGACAAGGTGCTGCTCTGCTAAGCTAGAGGTTGGAGCTTGTTTTCAGGAACAGAAAATCCTGAGTTTGCATCAGATCATCAACAAATCTATCCAGTCATATCCATGTGCAAGGAACAGAGCCCAGGGTGAAATGGTATTTGTATAAACCTCTTATTGTTTTCTTTAATCTTCTTGGTGTACCAGATAAATAGGGTAAACCACATAGATAAGTTGTCAAACAAAGAGAGTTCACTTTCAAATAAACATCAAGAAGCATTTTATACAATCTGACTTGAGTCTTAACCGATCAAGAGTACAGCAGGTGAAATCATGACTTTAGAAGAAAAGGGAAAATGATTCCGTCACAACCATCAAAGTGAGATGGAGGCTCAAACTTTGATGTATCACGTGCCCCCTACTACACACACACATACACACACACACACACACACACACACACCCTCAGAACTGAACTGTGAAGGTTGTCCCTCCTCCTTACCCCAGCCGTTGGTGGACAAGTCGCGGTTGCAGATCTCATTGGCCAGCCTCTCAAAGTATTCAGGCAGGTCAGCATACTCATCTCCATAGGAGATGACCTTAATGCCCTTGTCCAGCATGTTATCACGCAGCTTCTTGAACTCGCCCACATCTTCGCGTCGCACCAACATGAAATGCTCCAGGTCCGACTTGTGCTTGACTGCCTCTAGGAACAGAGCCTGGAAGGTCGTGTCGTCCACCGTGCGACCGCAGCCCAGGAACACAAAGGACTTTGTCTCATACAGCTTCTGGATCTCACGCTGTTGAAACCAGCAGGAAAATCTATTGTT
This sequence comes from Neoniphon sammara, assembly GCA_900302535.1. Lineage (NCBI taxonomy): Eukaryota > Metazoa > Chordata > Actinopteri > Holocentriformes > Holocentridae > Neoniphon > Neoniphon sammara. The sequence continues at coordinate 30,706 of OMKZ01003341.1, read as the reverse complement.
ACCATTCAACAGTGCTATGATTTCAAATGTACCAAAGCGCAGTGACAAAGACACCTAATGGGGAAAAGTCAAGAAGAAAGCCATCTGGAACAGCTAATAACTCACTTTCAACCTATAAAATAAGTCATGAAACATATATCACTTCATGTACAATTTATAGGCATTTAACTGGCACTATGATCCAGAGTGACTTACAGTGAGTGAACAGGAGAATTATCTTTAATTCCTACATCAGCAACATGAAACCAACCAACAGTGAGGGGCGAAAGGTTCACAGTAAAAGCGCCCGGACCATTTTGATGCTCACCATGACCTCAGTGTTCCTCAGTACATTCTGGTAGCCAGCAGGGTGCAGTACAATACCACTAGGGTTAGTGTAAACACCATGGATGTGCAGAACACTTAGCCTCCGCTTCTCCTGAGCCCACTCCAAGACCTGGAGACACACACACACACACACACACACACACACACACACTTAACGGTCCATTGCACTCAATCCTGTTCTGGCTGGGCAATGAGTAAAATCACTTTACACAGCAGTGAGAGGATATTAGCTCAGGCATAAATACCAAGACTGAGAGGCAAAGTGACAGGTCTCTGAGAAAACTTTATTAAACAAAATCATGTTATATATTACATTTTTAAAAAGCCATAATAAAAACTACATTTATACTTCATTTAAAGTAACTAGTTAATGGAGAGGCTGGTGGGAAGTGGAACAAACCTGTGTTGACAGTCAGCATTAGGAAAAATGCATACTTCTTGTTCAGCCCAGTCATTAACCAAAACAAATATTGTTCAATCTATAAAATTTGACCACAGCTGAGTGATGGCTAGAACTTTAACCTTTGCAAACTTGTCAGAGACAAAAGGCTCATTCAGGTCAAAGCACTGCCGCCTCTTCAACCCTGGTCACAGAAGAACTCAACTAAAAGCTAGCGTTAGTCATAACATCCAGCGCTTGCTTTGGTGACCTTTGTCCCCGTCTGACTGGTTCTACAGTGGCAGAAAACGTCAATCAATCTCTGAAAGAATCTATTTCCAGCACTGTTTACCTTCTTTTCGTCTGTGAGGTCTAGAGACTCCAGCTTGGTGCCCTGGTGAGCTGCGTAGATCTCCAACAGATTGTCGAAGTTAGTAGTGAGGACCAGCGCACCGCTCTCCATGAGCTGGAGCACTGAGCGCAGAAGGTGCTTCCCAGCATGCTCCATTTTGCACTCCAAATCGTCAAACACCTCGTACAGGCAGTCCTTGAAGAATGTGGACCGCACGTTGCCTGTTCTCTGTAAAACAAAACAAAATGCTGGGGAAAAGCTCATATAGAAACAAACAGTTAAGGCTTCAGGATGAAAATGCTGCTCAAAAAATAAATCCGCTTATTCTGACTGAGGAACATTTGTTTAAAATTACCTATGAGATACCTATGACAATTAAGTGAGAGGGAAAACAGACAGCCTATGTAAACTATGGCATTTTATCTTTCGGCTTACAATGTACATGACATTTTTTTCACTTCCACATACAAATCATGTTTTGACAATGCGTGGTAATTACCTATTTTTGACAGTATATGAAGAAAAACATTAACAATTCAATGGAGTACCAAAAAATCTATGTAATATGTGGCCATTTGCCATTTCATATTTACTTGTTATCAAAAATATCAATCAGTACCATGAGTACCAGTGGGAATTAAACCTGACCCTTGCAGTAACAGTGCCATTTCCAAATGTACTATTAAAGGTATGTTTAACGTATTTGACCATAAGCAAGACTTATTAGCCTGCAGAACATTTTGAATTTAAAATAAACAGAGAAGTACAATTTCAAGTACACTTTCACAAAACAACTAGCAGCTTTTTAATGGGACTGCACTTCTGAGTGGACCTTTTTGCTAACCATACCACGTGCCTAAGGCATGTGTGCAAATGTTGTTGCTATGAGTGTGTTCATTTGAGCCAAGTTTGAGTCCAAATTGAATGTCAGGGCTTCCTCTGTCTTCACTCAGTAGCAAGGTAACATGAGGATGAGGAAATTAAAGTGCCATTTAACACGCTTCCCTTGCAAAGAAATGCAGTCCTAATATTTAGAATGTATGTTTCAACCACTATACTTTTTTTTCTCCTTGGCACTGCAACCTGTGCTGAAACTAGGACTACAGCGAGATGGAAAAGGAACCAAATCTAAAAATGTGCCTAAGCACCACTGCTGTAGTAAATTACAGAGGACACACTGAGTGTGAATGGTTAAACGCAATCAGCATTCTTATTCTTAGAAGCTTTAGGGTATACAGTGTACGCCTGTCCCTTGTTTCAAACTATAACCTGTTTAAAGGAAGGGATGTGTAAAATGCTGCTCTCTCTCACTCCACTGTCCTCTGCTCTGCAAGTGGCGTGTGACACATGGTGCTACACATCATTCCAAGGACATGTTAAAATGAGTTATGAAACTGGACCTATATTTCTAGGGGTTTTACAGTTCCACCTCAGTTATCAGACAGCTAACTCTTCAGGTGCAACGTGAGCCTGCTGTGTGAGGAGAACACCTGGGTTTGCTGGCAGGCAAGGTGGCTGCGATCAGATAATTGGCCATGTCTATGAGGGCTAAACCTCACACTGGTGTGGCAGAGCCTGTTGAATAAGAGAGGAAGAGAGAGACAGGAGGAGACAAACGGCTATGAATAGCAGAGGAGCGTGCAGGGCTGAGGTGACTGAGGTGAGCTTTGCCCAGAGAAACGCTCTGTTGGCTTCCACAGATTACAACTCTAATGGGCTAAACGGCAGGAGCCCTTTCCACAGGAAGGAGCTCATTATCCACGTCTAGAGTCTACAGCACCCATCCTGCTCACCAGGTCCCTTGACTGTCTCTGGGCTTATGTAATAACAAAACGCACAGCAGGTTCATTACTCTCGTTTTCAGATCTTTAAATTGCAAATAGAGCTCCCTTTCCATAAATGATTTGATCACATTTTTGCGAGTCCTAGTTTGCCTTCTTGTGGATAACGTGCTGCTCGTTACTAACCCTGAGAATGTTGTCATCGATCAGACCACAACTCACGCTGTCAGGTGCTGAGCATCAAATCAGTAAAACAAGGCTTAAACATGATGGTGTTCTCCATGGCCCGCTGGAAAAAATGTGTTTTCGTTTCTTACTCGATCTGACTACAAGAACTGGTCAGCATTGTTGTATTTAGCCTAGTTTTTGTCAAGGTCAAAGGCATGGGAGGATTTACGACAAAAACATTCTCTTTGAGTTTTAACTTGAGATTACCCTCATTACATGACATTATGTGCCTACAGACTGTCCTAATCCATGGCTTATTCACATTGTTGATACGCCATTTCATGTAAGTGGGTTAAACTCTCATAGCCTGCTGTTTCTGGAATTAACTGGACTGACGGCAGGCCTCAGTTTTCCTGGGTGTTTCAAGAAAGTCATTAATCACACATTTCTTATTTGATACTCATAATGATCATGATTGTAATGAAGTTCTCAGTTTGGGGGAGTAAGTATGAAATTGTTTCCAAATGCTATATTTTTATCAGCTTCTCACAAGTTATTAAACAGTAAATAATGTTATTAATGTTCAGGTAACTCACTCCTGTGCCTAAAAACAATTACTTGAGCTTTATGCCTTGGAGAAACTTGCATCCAAAGCAATTCCTTTTCTGGAGCCAGGCTACAATAAATCAACACAAAGGTCTGGTGTGAACATGTGCGCTGAGGTGCAAGAGGAGAAAACTGTTTGCAGATGGCAATGTGGATAGGTAGCCTCGTGTCTTCTCTTTTAAGTTATGCAAGCTGCTTGGGTGGTGTGTTACTGAGTTTGAGTGGAAAATCTGGGCTGGTGGCTGCTGGTTCGCATTATTCTGCTCTTTTTTTTTTTTCTCTACAGCACGCCTGCTATATCTGTAGCCAGCAGCAGTGGGCTGGTGTCTGCACAATTGTGGATTGAAATAAACACGATGGATAAAGCCATAAAAGCGCTGTTTGTTCCCTTTGTGACAACAGGCAGACGGCTGAAACAAAGCATGTTTTATCAATGTCAAAGGTGCGATGAAACATGACTAACACAGTAGGCAAACTGTAGTAACGCTCATATCTGCCAGCCCTGCTCTAGACCAGCCTGGTATGAAGAGGATGGAGTTAGATGGAAATCCAAAAAATGTTTTTACCTGGTTAGCTTTTCAATCTATTTCTTATAACCCACTGGTTTGACTTACATTAGGAAATTGATGGAAATTTCTGCTCTACTTGGCAGATGGAGGGTCAACTACACTGGAGATATCATATATGAGGTCCAGTTAGCTTTAATTCCATGTGAGAATTGTGACATAGATGACATTATTTACATAAAATGATATTAACAAAATGAATTACATACTGGCTTATTCAGGGTTTCTACCCCTTTCCTGACATCAAATTCAAGACTTTTTAAAGACCCACATTAACCCAATATTGTAAAATTTACAATGTGGCACTGCGCCATTGAAACATAGCTTGGGGGCAATGCTCAACACACTGCCGTCCCACCAAAATTAAGCTGTTGTTTGTTGATAAGTGAAAACCAACAAA
>OMKZ01003341.1:1329-18723 GCA_900302535.1 Neoniphon sammara | reverse complement strand
AAGTCTTGAAATTTATAACAAAAACAACTTTTACAGTATTTAAGGTTATGATGAGACATTGGGTCTCTAATGACAAATTCCTTCAACTGGACCACAAACGAGCTACCCTGTCTGGCTGCATTTTGCCAGTTATCTATATGAACAAACCATGTTTGATGTAATATTACTACAACTGTAAGATTTAATATATTCAACTATCCTGCTAAAATGCTCCATGTCTACTTCTTAACAGCAGAAAAGGCATCCTGGTCAGATTTCTTTAATAAAACCAATGCTCTCTCTCAAGCATAGTCATTTAATTCATTCTTTTATTTACATGAAATGTCCACAGTTGGAAAATGTTTAAAGAACAAAATGAAGTTCCTGAATAGTTTCTATCCCTCAGCAAAGCACAAAGTTCTCACTTTGCTTTCCTTCCCTTCTTAAATGCAGCAGTTGTGCTGTTTCACAGCATAATGTGAAAAGCTTTAGAGTTTCTAGGCTGGCAGATCTTAAGCTAAGATTTTACTTTAGTAAAAGTTTTTTTTAAATTTTATTTTATAATCATTTTTATGTTGCACACCCGAACATAGGTTTACGAACAGTCAACCTATGATATTAGCTGCCTTCATAGTCACCACCATCAAAATGATTACTAGGATAATTATTGAAATAACAGAGTTGTGACGCTGTAGCTTGCAAGTTCACACGTGTTAACCAGTATTGACTAATTTAAGATAAGTGACATGGCAACAGATACCATACTGACTTTGATATTAGCTGACTGCTCATAAATCCATACTGGGGAAAAGCATGCTAAAAAGTCAAAATCTCTTACCAAAGTGAAACATCACTTTAAGGGCACATAGGATTAGCAGAGGTCTGATCAGGACTGGGCTGGGCTTTAAATAGCATCCAATCCTCCTCCTCCTTGTAACCCTTCTTTGACCTTGCCAGTAAAAAGAACGAGGGAAGCCAAAGAAAACTTGCAAGTGAAGGAGAAAGAACACCCTGTTTCAGAGAATCAAAGCACAAGCCATGGCCTATACTGAGATGGAGCCCTCTCTGAAGTTGGTCTTCCCTATCAGCACATTGAGAAGAGTGGCCTTGCCTTCCTGACTCTCCTTCTGAGCCTGTCTGATGATGTCACTCAGCCTGTCCTCGTCCTCGCGCCCTATTAGGTAGCCCTTGCCACCGTAACCATCTGCAACTATGTGATAATCTGAAAAAGGAGGAGAAAAGAGATAACTGTTATATGTCTGTTACTGACTGTCCATACATCACACATGTTAAAACACAAATTCTGTGCAGGCTGTGATATAACTGACGCTGTAAGCTAGGGCTGGGCAATAAATCAGTTTTAAATCAATACTATGATAGAAGACTAGATATTGTCTGGAATTTTGGATATTGCAATATCATGATATGGCATAAGTGTTGGCATTACAGTAAAGGGATGCTATTTCCTGAGATTATTAGACTGTTGTAGCTGTTCTGTTCATTGACTCTACCTGCTTGGTCATCATATCCACATTACTGACTGTTTATCAGAAATGTGTAAATATCTTATGAAAACATCAGCAGTCATCCCTATAATACGTCACAATATTGATATTGAGGTATAATATTGAGGTATAATATTGTGATATCTGATGTTGTTCATATCGCCCGGCCGTACTGTAAGCAATACACCTCTATACAGAACATATATACCTGTAAATGCAAGGCCACATGCCACATTGCTGCCAAGGATGGGCACCTGCTCTCTGGAGATCTGACTCCAACATGCATCATTGCCCACTACTGCTATGACTGGTGTCTGGGAGAAAGACAGAAAAAAAGCATGGGGAGGAGCAGAAGAAATTAATGAGCAAAAGGTACAAATTACTGTATTTAACTGCTACAGGGAGAATGCAGGATTATTTAGTCACTACAATCCAGTACCAAAAGGATTAAACCATTATGGGTTTTTGAAGGTTGGTACAGATATTTTTGTACTGAAGCTGGTACTATTTTGTGCTCATAGTCAGTGTCTTAAAATGTGACCACTGTCATGCAAAAGACAAGACCAGAGCATCGAGACCACAGGACCCAACAACTCTCTACTTTAACACAAGATAACAATAATAATAATAAAACATAATGCATATGCCTGAGAAATGTGGTTTTGACCCTTTTACTCCTTTAGTTAGTTATTCTGTGGTTGCACATTCATTCACACAGTGTCATTTAAAGGCATAAGTAATAGATGTGTGTTGGTAGTTTTACCTTGTGTCTGGTGAATGTGTCAAACTCTGCAACACTGTATCCTAAGGAACCATCACCATAGATCACCCATACCTGAAAATGACAAGTAAAGTAAAGCAAGCACCATTCAGACAGATGGAGCGGAAGAACTGACCAAGTGATGAGTAGACAAAGGACTATGATAAGAGCCTGCATCAAGACTGCACCTCTGATTCAGGGCGGCACAGCTTTGCCCCCAGTGCAAACCCTCCTCCGACTCCCAGAGTCCCAAAGGCACCTGGAAGGACATAGAGCAATGATGTCATGCCAATAACACTGCAGAGTAAAGAGGAAGGCATGGTCAACCTCAAAATGTACACAGGTTATCATCTTCTGTAAGTTTATTGTATTGAGACACCTTATTTCATATTGTTATAATCTTATAGAAACACCATAGGGTGCTTTTTAAAGCTACTAAGAGAACTGCAGTGTTGCTGTATGCCCAATTACTCATTAACTGACTTGCATGAATTATTTATCTTTTCAATTTCATTTCATTTGAGTCACATGATGTTGAAACTACCAACACCAACTGCCTAAGTCAAACCACTTCTTCACAAGTCCCATGGGGCTCTGACCTGGATCCAGCCAGCGGAGAGGTCCTCTTGGCCTCATGATGTAAGCTGCACTGCCCACAAAATCCCCCCCATCAGCAACAATGATGCTGTCGTCTGCCATCAGCTCGTCCACACAGTGTAAAACTTTCAAAGGATTTAAGTGGTGCTCTGTCTTCTCATCAGCTTTACCCCTGGAGGCACAAACAAAACAAAATCAAAATTTATCTATAGTATGTGAGAAATGACAAGAAAGTTCGGAGGGACTATGTGAACCAACTATTAGCCATTGTTGCTTTGTACTCATGTTCTGTTATATTTTTGGATTCATTTTTATTCTATGGCATTAATTATGATCATTTAACTGCTGGTTGAAAAGCCAAATTGGGCTAAAACTGATCTCAAAGAAGTAAAGATCTGATGAAATTCTTATTGTATTTCATTTTTCTTAATTGTTTGCTTCTTGTTTGAATGTTAATTGATAAACAGCATGTTTATAAAGATTACCTAAAATCATTGTGATATTATTTAATTTGACACTGCTCAGACAACAGGGATTAGACATGCAACTGGACAGTAAATCTGACTAATCAGAATCACTTTAAAATCACCAAGTTCAGGGTGCACTTGTACAGATGTACAGGAGTTTGTCTTGGTGGTACTGCTGCAGAGAAAAAACAGCAACTTACAGTTCTACAATGCTTATGGACGCACATGGTACAAATTCAACAGGACAGTTAACCATTTTACCTGTTTGCACTTTCTTTGGTAACATCTCCTGCCTTGAGGCTCTGAGGCCACTCCTCTGGGCATCTATGGCCTTTCAGACCTTTGGAAAGCCGTAACAGGAATGAACCAGCATCACCTAGAATTGACAAATGTTCACATTGTAGGTATTTAACTGCTCTTCTGATCAAGAAGGATGACTGCCAACATTTTAAACAAACACAGTGGGTCAAAGGATCAAACTGAAACGGACAATAAATATCACACTACCAGACAATAGTAAGGAGTGCAAGAACCAAAGTCACAAGGCCAACACAATACATGTAACAAATATTTCTGTTTCTACAATGATAATATATGCCAGAGATGTGCTCATAAAAAAATAAAATAGCTGAGGGGTGATGAAGCAGAATATTTGTTGAGGAAGCAGGTAAATACTAGGAAATGGCACATGACTTCATCTTCATCAAGAGATGTCTTTGACCATTCATCACAATGCCAGGTGTCATGCAAATACCTTGAATCGCTACAGTGGGTTTCCAGAACATATCAGAGTTTTTCAGCAGCTGTGTCTTGTCTCTGTTGACAGCGATGATCTTGCTGCGCCTGTTCAGGACTCTGCCATAGCTGAGCCGGAAGTCACACACCGTGCCTGCAAATACAAACTGCAGTTACCATGATGCCTCTAGGGATTCTGGATAATTTGGGACACTGGTTTTAATCACACAACACATTATTTCTGAACAGTGCTGGTTTGAGCCCCTTTCAATCAGACGCAGCATCTCATCACCACTCTATGAAATCTTTACAGTAGAAATGTAATCACTTTATAGCAGCACTGATCAGAGTTTGTATCTTAGCATCACTTTGTTATTTTAATGACTAGAGGGTTAGGGTTAGGGTTAGAGATTTTTGTTTTTTTCTGCCTTTTCTTTTCCTCTGTCATTTGATGTTTATTTGATGTTTATGTCATTTATAACTCATTTTCAAGTCTTTGTAATTAGTCGTATTAATTGCAATAACGTTAATTATGAATGTTAAACACTGGAATTCTAATATTATATTAGAACACAAAGAGATTATAACCATGCATGTGCAGAACTGGCTGTGAGACCACATGTCTGACCTGCTAGCAGCACCAAGTCAGCCTCCTTCAGGGCGTCTCGTCTGTTCTGTCGGATGTGGATGGGACTGTTCTTACCCAGAATGCCACGGGACATTCCCCCAAGGAAGCAGGGGATGCCCAGGCTTTCCAATGCCTTTCTGTAGTAAAGGTAAACATGTTAGGAGAATCTGAGTTAGTAAACACTATGGACTCTTTCTGATGTTTGCTCCCTGTACACCTCCTTTCTAATCGTTAGTGCTACCCGAGCAAAACAGTAATACAGCAGTGACAGGTGAATACATCTGCAGCCATTTAAGTATGTTTACACATTTTTAAGCATTTCATTGTTTTAGTTCCCAAATGAGCCAGAAAACAACTGCTGCCAGGCAATACAAAAAATAAATACCCTTGAATATCCATCTATAACGGAGCAGAGCTGGTTAAAAAAAGACTTGTGCAGAATTAATAAGAAAGCCCTAAGACGAGGCACACACAGAAGAGAAAGGTAGGTGGGAAGTCAACAGAAAGTATCCCTTACCTGATGTCATCGACAGGCGTTGGCGGAAGTGTCGCCTGGCTGCCCAGCAGAATAACAGGTTTCTTGGCTCGGCTCACCAGCTCTATGCATTTTTGGACCTGAGTTTGTATTACAGGAAGGAGATCAACACTACTTTATAAAAAAAGTTTACGACTTGATTCTCTTAATACTTTCCACAGTGAGAGCGACGCCTGACTGCCAAGCTATTAATGCCAAGTGAAGTCACTGAAATAGAACCTCAAAATGCATGCATGTTTTTAAATTCTAGGCAATAGTTTGGTCTCGGGAGGGTTTAAAGGAGGACCCCGAAAATAAGAGTGAACTTTGAGAACAGAGGCAGTCTTGACCTGATCATCTGTGGCTTGTGGGATGTCAACAGGAAGCGGAGACACATCTCTGGTCTCCCAGGCTCCAGCAAAAAGGTTCATTAGGTGGTTTTGAAGGTACCTTACATGAAAGAAGCCAGTGCATTATATTAGCCGTACATGTCAAATTACACAGGTTATTCAGTTAATGTGTAACAATGAAAACAATTTCTCAGCATAGCAACATACTGTATATCTGTACATTTGTCTTCTTCTGGTGTGTGAACAGACACTCTATTTTTGTATTTGGCTGTTGTAAATTGGCTTTCTTTTCTCACAAAGTATAATTTTATTCCAGTTAAATATGTATAAATTAGATAGCTATGCATATGCTAAACCAACTGTAGAGAAATGACAATAACATACCAGGTGACAATTTTTCCCATCAGGCCTTTCGGGGGGTTTTTAACTCCAAACTCCTTGGACACCAAGTGGAAGGGGTAGAGGGTGTCGATGGGGAACTCGATGAACACAGGGCCGGGGGTTCCAGACTGGGCGATGGCCAGCGCCTTCCTGACCGTAGGCACGATCTCCCTGACAGTCCTGATGGAGGCACAGAACTTGCACAGCGGCTTGAAGAGAGACATCTGGTCAATGTCCTGCAGCGCTCCTCTGCCCTGCATCACAGCCACAGTTTACAGAGGTTAGACAAAAAAGGCTGGAGGGGGGTGACATGAAGTGAAATATAGTTGAAAGGCTCTTATGTATTTGATAGGCGACATGTCATTTACATTTCTACAAGAAGCAGTAGCTGTTATTCCATTCTAGCGATGTCATGAGAAATTATATTTTGGTAGCAAATCCATACCAAAATTTTGAAGATAACCAATACTAGTGTTTTTAGTATCTGTAGTGTCAACAGACTTTGACAACTCACTCTGTAAGTCTGTGTTCTTATTCTAATGTAGCTTTAACCAGTATGTTTAAATGCTCAAAACACTTTAAACTGCTGTCATGCTTAAAGGACTGTACATCAAAATGAGAGCACATAATCATACCATTGTATTTGTTCTCACAACAGAACATTTCATACAGTACCTCTGATTTGAAATTAATATTTTGCTGGACTGCTTTGTTTTCTAATTGAAGGCTGCAGGCCAACGTTGCACTTGTAACTCAGTGTTCTTAATGTAGCTGATACGTGTAAGTACTTGAAACACAAGGTGTCTGTTTACTTGTTCATATTTACACACAGTTTTTAAATAAAGGAGTGTGTGCTGAGTAGAATTTCTGGTCTTGCTGTGGTATCGCATCAGGTATGTTTCATGTGATTTCACTGGTTGTGGTATCAATCTGTCTGGCATTGTGATAACCCCCTTGCTCCATTCTGTTCTGTTCAAGCATGCAATATGATGCAGGGCTTGTACAGGCCAAAGAATTACATTCAAATCACCCTTGCATCCCACAATTAAATCCCTTTCTGGCTCGAACCTGAAGAAGAGTGCCAGCAGCTCCTCCCAAGAGCAGCAAGGGGGACTCGGCCATCTGAGCGTTCTTCACCGCCGTCACTGTGTTGGTGAGGCCCGGGCCGGCGGTCACTGCTGCAACACCAACAGTGCCTGATGAAGGGAGAGAATCAACATGAGAGACCCAACAAGAGAGAGACAGTAAGACAATCACGTCTGAAGTTCATATTATCCTGGGCTATGTTTAGGAGTCTTAAAACTTTGTACTGGAACTGAAAACCATAATTCTGCAGTCCTCAGTCCACCAAACCGTACACGTGTGGTGAAATTTTATATCCTCACCCAATTACTTTTTGCCTATACTTTTCTTTTCTGGCAGTATTGAGACTAGGATTTGGCAATTTAGCAATATTATATTGATATCAAGATATAAGACTAGATATCGTCTGAGATTTTGGATAATATAATGTGATGTGGCGCTAAGTGTCTTATTTTCCTGGTTTTAAAGGCTGCATTACAGTAAATGAATGTTTTTGGTTTTTTTTCATTTTTCTTGTGCAGGATGGTACCCGAAAGCCTCGCCACAGCATCAGCAGCGAAGACAGCAGTGGCCTCGTGTCTGGTGTCCACGATGCGGATGCCCAGCTTCTCGCAAGCCACCAGGATGGGTGAGATGTGTCCGCCGACGAGGGTGAAAACGTACTTGACCCCGTGAGCCCGGAGTACCTCTGCCACGCTCTCACCGCCATGCCGAGGGCTCTTGGTCTCTGTCTGAAGGAGGACAGAAGAGATTCAGACAAATGTGGCCCCAAAGTCAAAATATAAACCGTTTTCAGCAGAAGCTATAAAGTCAAATGAACTGAAACCTCTCTCACTCTGCTGAATAAACTACAATAAAGCTCTGTCAATCAGTGCAAGATGGAGGCCCCCCTTAAAGGTCATCTGTCCCACTGTCTTGTCACTCTATTGCCCCTGCATATTTCACAATACCCGCACATTGTTCAGGCTTGTAATGGTGATGTGCCTCTGAGCTTTGTGCAATGATCCCACTGAGAGCAAGGATGTTGTGATAGCCTTTGTGCTAGAAAGCCACAAGGCTGTTCAAAGTTTACCTCTTCTCTCATTACATGAATGGAGTCCCTGCGCCAGCTTACCTTTCACCTGTGATACAGAATACAGGTGATTATCTGAGCATGAGAGAGGAGAGGGCAGGTTTGTTTGCTATGGCTGATGTGTGCAATGCCTCTTCATTGTCAGGACAGTTTTAAGAGAAAATGGATATAAACAAATGAATAATGCCGAGTTTGCTGAGTGACACAGCACCTGAATGACAGAAGTGAAGCAGAATAGAAAAGCACAGAGGTTATTTTTCAGTATATAAAGTTAATAAACCTACCTTGTGAAACAACTGATACAGCAAGCCAAGTTTATAGGCTGTAAACACAAGCCCACTCAACGCAATGCCCACAGAGCAACCAAGAAATGTGCAAACTGATCCAAACGGCTCCATCTCCAGATAGGGAAATAAGGCTTTGTGTAGAAACTGAAATTAAATGTCTAATTTAACATCCAAAGCTACTCTAACTCGTCTATTTCTGCAGCTCACCCCAGGTTCAGGCTAAGCTATCGCCGCTGTGCAAGATCCTGTAAAGCTGCGCGTACCAACTTCTATACGCCCATTTCCAAAGCCGTCGTTTTGCTAGGTCATTTACTGGGAAGTTAGCTGACATAAAACTACACTCCAGAGGCTGTGAAGGCCATGGGGTCGACTCTTCCTCAACTTGAAATCACCTATAAATGCACCTTCTTCTTATACTACTCTTTCCGCAATTCCCGTAGCACAGGTCTGTCAGGATACCATCAGCGAGTCAGCGTAGGAGTCACGACTGTCAAGCTAGCTAGGGGTAAATGTAGGACTTCCGGTTATCAATTTCACAATAATCTCCACATTGACAAACGTCGAAAATAAAATAACTCCAGAAGTTAATGAAGTGAACAATAAATATGTCTGTGGTGACCTGTAATAATCTGTCGTAAATTTCACAGCACATATTCATAGCCATAATGGCATAATGTAACATAATAGAGACTGCCAATTTGGACAGGTGACTATACTATCTTGCAAAGGTATATGGGATTTAACTCATAGCTGCCATATATTTAAATTTAGGTTTAGATTGCCCTTTAAATTTATTTATTTGCGCATTAATTAACAAGGAGAATAAAGAAAAATGGAATAGTTTTGTGGGAAAGGTCAGATGCCTTGATAGGCTTATGAGTGTTCTTTCCCATAAATATATTAAATCAATTCTTGCACTTTTGGTAGAGCAAGTTAAATAACACAACTGATTACAAAAACAAATAGGTGAAAAAATACATGTAGATCAAAAAATAAAATAAAATAATGATTTTATAAAATGCCACTGTTCCTAAAGACCATTTGCCTGATTTGTTTAGCTGTGTTAGAATAAGCTACCACTGACATTCTCTGCGCTATTCATATTTATAAAATCTTACTCATCTAACTCAGATCTATATTGCTTTTTTATAGGCAGACCACAAATTCACTTACACTGATTCTGCCTTTGTGTTGACATATTTTATGCCTTTATTGTGAAAGCAAAATCGCCATTCTTCCGGTTGTAGTCTGGCTGATCCCGATCAACTTGATGCAGCTTTTTATGACTTGCGCGTCTTTGTGAATAAGAAAGAATCGTCTTCTTAACAGACAAACGGCTCGTCCAATGAGAGGCGTGTGTGGGCGTGTCACACTGACACATACTGAAATTCTAATCGGAGCAGAGGTCATAGGACTAAAACGAGAGACGAATTAAAAACAGAAGATGTAGCAACATTTTTATTCTGTGAAGGCAAAAGACACCAGACTTGAATGAAGCAGCAGGATCAGAAGCAAGGCGGAATTTATCATATCCAAACTTTGAGGAGCTTTAGATTTGCAAGACATATTTAATAATGCATATACAATGATATTTGGAAATGCAGTGGTTAATAAGTTTCATAAAATCAAAGACCTTTTTGATCGTAATACTCTCACATGCAGTCAACTTCATTACCATGCTTTCTCTCTCTCTCTCTCTCTCTCTCTCTCTCTCTCTCGCTCCCCCTTTGTGCATCTGTGTGCGTGAATTGTATGTGTCATTGTATTACAATGCATTACTTTCACAACAGCGTGCAAAAGGGAAGCTTGTAAACATCAATTGTCTTCCCATGATCAGGATTTTCAGCAAATACTATTTTCTCATCAGCTCTTTGTTCTTCAAAAACAACGATCTGAAAGAGAAGAACAGAAATCAGCAAACCATGTAACAGACACAATTTATCACACCGTATTTAAAAAAAAAAAAGAAAAAAGTAGAATGCATAGATCTAATTTTAGCTACAGTCAAAGCTGCAATGTCAGACAGCCATCAATGAGACTTAACAGATACACGGTACCTGATTCTCTCCATTTCGAAGCCAAGGTGCTGGGAGGTACAGGAACTGCTGGGGACCGACGAACCAGTGGCGTCCCAGGTTCTGCCCATTGATAAAGACGACTCCTTTACCCCAACCCTGTGGATGGATGCACTTATACAATAACCTGAATCTATGGAAAATCTGTTGTCAACTCTCAGCATTTTGATTGCATGTGTGATGTCAGTGAACCAGTGAAAGTTAGACAGACAGTAGGGCTATGAATAGAAAAACAAAACAGATACAAACAACAACGATGTCATTTAAAAATAATGCAATTTACACCGTAAGTCAGAATGTATCAAAAGGTAACATAATGCTTCAAGAAAAAAAATCAATGAGGTCAATGACGTCTTATTAAGAAAATCAATTTAGTAAGGTCTAACTGTGTTTCAAAAAGCAAAGGTGGCATACAAATGTAAAAAAAAGAAAAACAATATATATGCTATGCTGTCCTGCATTATAAATTATGCATTTTTTCAACTTTCAAATGTATCAAATTAGAGTACTGTTTTAGAAATGATACTGAATTTGAAGTATTACTGTAGATCAGTAGTATTGAAAAGTTTCCAGTGGTTCCCAGTTCAAACTGGTGGCTCTTACTCACAGGGAGTCTGAGGAAAGTGTCTCTGGGCGGGTCGTCCACATACAGTCTGGCCTGGAAAAACCCTGGGAGGGAGCAGTGCTGGTAGCCAGACTTCCACTGAGCTGAACTTAACCTGAAATAATAGGAGAGCATTCATCTAAAACAAGACCTCACGTTCATATTCATGTTACACTAAAATCAGTTTGGGGACATGTAACAAAGAGGATCTGGACTGGACTTTTGTCAGCTGACTCTAAAGCGGCAATTTTACATAGTGCACCTTTAAAGGAAAAATCAACCATTTGCATACTCCTACGTTGTTATCGATTTCTGATGTTCATTGCGGTCTAGGATTTTTTTTTCACAGTGTTGTGATGAAGCATTAGTTTTGTTTTGTACCAAAATTCCCAAAACCTGCCTCGTCTATATCTATTTCAGTTAATGATTTCCTACATTCCCCAGAATGCCTTGCTACAACCCCTGGGGAACTTGTCACGTTCAATCGAACTACCTTTGTGAACTTTGTGAATATATAGGTGTGACTGTGTTTGTGGCCATGGCCCTTAATCAAAACACAAAGGCTCATTTTCATTAAACTCAGTGGTAACAGCGTCGTACAGTACAACACTGAAACACTGACAAATCATAACTCCTAGCAATATTATGTTTATTAATGAAACCTTTTTATGTTGACAATCTTTATTCATTTATTTTGTGAGTGGTGTGCTTTTATGAATCACTTATGGGGCATAGAAAAAATCACAGGGCATGGTGGTGCCAAAATACCTCAAGTGGTAAAACTGAGGTGGTAATTCCTGTTTATTAATGGGGAACAACATGCCTGCCACCAAAGCCATAGCCACTACCACATTATTAAGCCTGCTGGTGAGGTTTATATATAACCCCCAACATTTTAGTGGCTGCATTGTATTCTGGCTGATGGATTCCTCTTTTTATGATTATTGAATTTTGGTGTAAAATGGTGAGTTGAGAAAGAAACACCTCGTTGGAAATCAATCAAAGCATCATGTTTTGGCCACTTCCATGTAATCCATGTAAATAAGAAAAATAAACCATCAAACATGGCGCATGCAAGGCTCATCAGTAGCAGCTGTTTTTTTTAACGGTGCTCAAATGGTTTAGGGCCGATCTGATCTTTAACTGACATGAGGAGTCTGCCCATGGTGAGTCAACTGAGAAAGTCATAGCCACTACCACATTATTAAAGCCAAAAAAAAGCCAAACTGAACAGAACCAACCTCTTTATAAAGCCTGGCTTCATGTCTAAACAGTAGATGGTGAAGCCTCTCAGAGGGGCATGATTCAACAAAATGTCTCCCACTATACCTGTAACACAACAATTTGAGACAGCAGAAAAAGAATACAGTGTGCAGAGCAGCAGACCTGGCTCAAATAACATTCACACATGCTTGCTTGACAGTTTGTGTCACAGAGTTTACACAGTCACAGCTATCTGACTTTCTGAACAATATGAGTCAAGTGAGCAGACCTTTCTGTGTTTGAAAATGCAACCGTTATCTGCCTGTTTAAAATGAACACAATAGGATGATTTGACTCATGTCTGGAAACCTGTTCTAAGTTATGCATAACATCCAGTTCTAGAACACATGTAACCAATATGTCTTACATAGAATCTTACATTTTCAGACCAATGAACTGGTCTAAAAGCAATAAGTTAAAGCATTACACAGCACATGATGCGAATGTTTGAGGCTAGAATACCTTTGCGCTGTTCATCCAGGGCTTTCCCATAATTCACTCTGCCACAGTTCTCCACCAGGAGACTCAACCGTCTTTCTCCCTTCAGTGTTCAAATGCATAAAACATTAAAGTGTTATTAGAAAGGTATTCTGCAATAAAAAAAAGTGTGTGTATCAATTTAAGAAAAAAACCTTTAATGGCAAATGCAAAGCTGACAGATAAATCAGTCGCTATTGAATATTTTGATCTGGTGTCTTGGTGCAAACATGATAAATTCATGATAAATATGATAAATTCATTTAATTTTGTGCGTTCTATTGGCTGACAGAGGGGGCTACAGGGAGGTTAAACAGACAGACAGAGAAATGAAACAAGCACAGTACCTTTCCATCAGGCAGTGCTAACTCCTGTGTCCTGTAGTCCAAACTGCCGACAGCTTGTCTGTCCACAAATACCTAGAGAAGGTTGGCAAAATCAAAAATCATAATGTGTATATTGGTGTGCACTCAGTGTTTTCAGTAATGCCTAGCCGTGCTGAGAGTAGGTAAAGATGCTTTTCATATACAAAGTCGTTCTTCGAGCATGCTGACCCTCTGTAACCTCTTAATCTTACAAAAAGTAAAATTTAACCGTGAAAATAAAGCATTTATTGTAATTTTTTAAGAGTGTGGTGTTTCATTCATTGCACTGATTCGTCTATTATAAATTCTGTTGATTCAACTGCATCGATCAGCTGAAAGTTATCAATAAAATACATAACTTTGAGGTTAAAATAATGCTGTTGTATTTTTTTTTTTACATTTCAAAAGAAGAAGGATAGTTTCACATCATTGTACATATTAATTTAATGGATATAAAATTTTGTTAACTGTAAAAGTACTGAATCAAATCATTGACTCAAATTATGGTTTACAAATTCTAATTGAGTTGAATCATTCCTAAAAACAAAAATCACTCTTCAAATTGATAGCGAATTGAGAATTGAACTTGGGTCGACCTGTTTGCATGTCCTCACCAGTGCTCTGTCTCTGATGTTGTTCTTGGAGCTGAGCGTTCCTCCACTGGTGACGGTGGTCTCATACAGCGTGTATCCATATGACTGACCGTTGTTATTGTTGACAAGGAGATTCTCCATGTTCACTGGCCTCTCTGACCTGTGTGGCTGGATGAATGGTCAATCACTCATGTCAGCTAGTATCATACTAGGCAGCTGAAAATATGAGGGGAGGTGGTGGATGACAGGTGACAGAAGAAACTGTGATCCCAGAGGAAGAAGACTAAAGCTTCCACATGCTGCCCTCTACATTTGCATATAAAGGACTTTATTAGAAACGGCATGTCTTCTTTTTTCTTCTTCTTTTAGTATCATACAAGGATTCACAGAATCACATAGTAAACAGCAGACCTTTGGCTTTGAAGGCCCTGAAATGAGATGAAAGGTATAATGTAGCTCTACAGGTAGCTCAAGAAGCAAACATTGCTAAGGATAGGAGGGTCCATGTGTGACATCTGACCTGAGCATAAGCAGCATGTGGTAAACTCTCATCTAGACAAGTGGATATGGTACACAGCAGGCATGCAGCAAACAGATCCACTTTTTGGATCCACTATTGTCAAGAAGTGTAACGATTCACTCATAGCATCAATGCATCAATTATAAACATTATGCTGATATAATAGTATACCATAACCATTTGCAATGGTGATTGCCACTAGTGTTTAAAATTTAGAGCATGACTTTTTACATGATTTTGCTTCTAACATTTCAAGATAGTCTTGCATTATTGCAGTGAATTGAATCACTGATTTGAATAGACCTTTTTCACAGCAGCCATTTTGACATGAAACCACATTAATTAAGGTTCTGTAGAACAGATCCTTGATTAATGTGATCAGCAACACCTGTGTTTACCTACTATTCCATGTCAAAATGGCTGCTGTAAAAAAGGTCTGTTGTGATTCATAAACTTGAATCGAATTGAATCATTAAATCGAATCAATCGTCAACTTGTGAATCGAGAATGAAACCGAATCTCTGTCAAGACGAAGATTCACGCCCCTGCTATTGTCTTTACCTCACACTTATACCTTATTACATTATATAACAAACCATCGTAACAGACAGACGCTCTGTGTTGCCATCTGTAAAAATAAAAACAAATGAAGTGTATTATTATTTTCTGTGTTGTGGACTGTGTCGCTCTGTCTGTGTGTGTGTGTGTAGCTCACCTTGTCAGTGAAGTGCAGGCTGTCCCACAGCGACAGGTGCTGCTGGATGACAAC
Organism: Neoniphon sammara; assembly: GCA_900302535.1. NCBI lineage: Eukaryota > Metazoa > Chordata > Actinopteri > Holocentriformes > Holocentridae > Neoniphon > Neoniphon sammara. Next base: position 3,699 of record OMKZ01003341.1, on the reverse strand, counting down.
AGGCTGGTACGCTCTCCTCTCCTGAAGAGAGGGCACTTCAGGAAGAGGCTCAGCTGGAACACAAGGAGGAGAAAACACAAGGGTTACAAGTGTTTCTCCTCTTTTCTTTTGTTTCTCCCCAGACAATAGCTCACAGGCATACAGGCTCAGCACTCATTTGCATACTTAAGCATACTTTGTTTTTTCTCTCCCAAAATCAACATCTGCATTCTGCACCAGAGAGATCACTGCACATGGATGCTTAAAGAGTCCTTACAGTGGTACTGGCTGAATAAGTTCCTCAACAGTTGATATTTTGTAGTGCAGTCCCCTGCCTCTGATAGTGGGGCATCATAATCTGCAACATAAACCACATATGGCATAAGATAAATGATTTTTTTAAAATACAAAATTAATTATTCCAATTATTTATTTACGTACTTAAACAAGCCAACTGAAAACATATTCTTATTTACAAGAAAAGTCTGTCAAGAAGAGATTCAGTTATTGATGGGAAAATGGAAGGGACAAGATACATTTTGGTTTATTATTAAAAATAGTATATACCGAATGCATAAAACATATTAAAATATCACTTTTAACACAGCTGGAATGCATTACTGTAGAAAATGCAGCCCTTTAAAACTCATGTTGTTACAGTTTTGGACTTTTAGGACATCACATCTTGACGGATGATGAATATTGTACTCTAGAGTAATTCTAAATAAGAAAATCCCTATTTTTAATTGGGTTTACAGTTCATTTGGTAATAACCCTGTTTTTAAATGATCTGACGTGCTTTTATTACACTATGTATAGTCTTTTTTGTATTTTGGCCAATATATATGTCGATATCTGATGAGTTAATATGGGTCAACAGTATCAGCCAGTCAATATATTGGTCAGACTCTAATTCCTTCCTACCGTAACTGGTGACCTGAGGTTTGTAGGTGCCAAAGTCCATCGCTCCGTTCATGAAGCCAAAGCTGGTTCCCCCGTGGAACATGTACAGGTTGATGGACACGCCTCGCTCCAGCAGCTCTGACACCACAGCCAGCATGTCTGTCAGGGGGCAGCAGACAGGATCAGTCAGTAAATAGTAAGTGATATATAGTGAATAATAATGCATGATACAGTGAGTGATATGGTGATGACATAGCGAGTAAAACAGTGGCAGCAGTGAATGAGTCTATTTATCAGCGTGGCAGTGGTAGCCTAAAGGTTAGAGACAGTCAGACCGGTCTGTGGAAAATAAAAAAAACGCTCCTCTCTGCCTCAATAACTGCTGTTGACAAGTCCTTGAGAGAGGCACCTAAACCCAGCCGCTTCAATATAACGTCCTGCACTACATTTATGCAGTCATCCAAAATTACACACAGGTGTTTCTCTGGACAAACCATGTGGGAATGTGGATAACAGTATGAATATAATGTGGGGTGATGCGGAAAATGACCTTGTGCTCAGTAAAAATATCCCCATGAAAAAAAAAGTAAAAGAAGAAAAGGTGCATGTGTGTCTGAGTGTGTTTCCATACCTTCAGCTTGGAAAACATGGTGGTGCTCTCCCCAGACGTCAAACCATCCAGACCAATACTCCATCACCATTAGAGGTTTCTGGGGCTGGACAAAACAAAACACATGAACATATGTACAACGCATTTGTTTACAACTGTTTACCCAACAAAGCAACACAACAAGGCTTGAATAGCATATGAACTATTACATTTACATTTTAGGCTTTTAGCTGGTCCACAATGTCTTACAATGTATGCAACGATAGAATTAATTAAGAAATTCCCAACAGAGCAAGCAACCATTTAAAATGAGTGCAGACTGCCACCAAATATCAGACTATCACCCACCTGCATGTCAGCTAAGTATTGTATGGCTCCAAAGGACAGTCTCTGAAGGTTTACTGTTTTCAGAACTAAAATGATAAAAGTTTTAAGTGAGAAACAATTGTGAAAAATTAAAAAATACACCATTCACTGTGAACAGATACAAGTACAATGAGATCCTGAGGAGATACAGTAATTAAGTAAATTGAGATTCACCAGAAATCACAATACAGGCATGTTTGTAAGCAGCTTTTGCTATAAATTGATTATTCCATTGTTTAAAAATATACAAAATTACTGCTTCAAAAATATTTTTTTGGAGGGAAAAAAGGGTAAAACAAACACTATTTGTGCTGATTTCGTATTTTCTTATGTGACTGAGGTCTCAATTTTTTAAATCTTTTTTTTTCTTTTCAACTAGTGGATACTCTTCATATCTTTATTACCTCCCTCTACTCCTCCACATCTCAGACCCTCCCAGTTGTCTGAAGTCAGCAGGAGCTCATTGATACCTCTGGCTTCGAGGCACTGCAAAAAAGAAAAGGAATCAGAGA
>OMKZ01003321.1:19440-32848 GCA_900302535.1 Neoniphon sammara | reverse complement strand
GAAATAGCTATCAATTAAATGAACACATCTACTCATGAAAAATACTAATAATCAGTATGGAAGATATTACCAACTTTAATACATTTCGATACATCCTAATGCATTTTAACACCTCACAAAAACATTTTAGAGGGTAAAATCACTTGTTTTTGAAATACTGAGCAATGAATGAAACATAACATTTTCTAAAAATAATGCAACAACTCCGAACAAAAATACGGTGAACCACACAGGCAACTCATCTTCTAATCTGTCAAAGTGTTTCAACACAGCATTATCCTCATTAAGTCTAAGAACGTTAATAAGTTTTGCTAAGGGCGGCACCCGCTGATAAAAATGTGTACTCACCAAGTTCAGTGTCTCTGATGCCCATGTAGCTCTCCAGGAGGTCGTCCACTTTCTTTACCGCTTTCTCCTCAAATTCTGTTGGCTGGGGAAGAAAAACAACTGTGAGCCGGGTCTGTGGACTCACTCAATTATTAAATTCCCCAAGAAAACGATGGCACTGCAAACTCAAACTGAAGGATGTGAGATGAAATAGATCAATATGAAATCACAAAAAATAAACACAGGCGATCTAGCAAAATCCAAAATTGGTCCTTGCTTCCCTCACATAACCAGGGCTCCATACACACACACACACACACACACACACACACACACACACACACACACACACACACACACACACTCTCCACTCTGTCATCAATCAAATCCTGCTTCACTTAACTGCAACTCCTGTTATTGTTGACCAGGTAGAGCTTGGCATCTAATAATCATTCAACATTATAGTAAGGTAAGTATAAAAATAACACAAAGACAAATAAATGCATCTCAGATCATTAGATTACCGATAACGTCAATATAGCTCTTGCAACAAACTGCAATAAAGTAGTAATCCATCAACTCCTTTTTAAAAATTAAAAAATATCTCAATTTTTGCTGCTAGGTGGTCGTGGATGTGGCATTTTTACAGCGAAGTTCCCAGAGATCACCTGACAACAAACAGTGCATCTAGTACTGTGACGTCTTGTCTGTTGATGGAGTTTAAGTTTGCGTAGGTGGCGCTCTTTTCTTTGTTTTTTTTCAGCCATCGTGGCTGTCACTGCTCATGCTAACCACCCAGTTCCTCCTCTGTTTAGTCCAAACAAACTGCTGTTGATGCCTCTCAAAGTTTAAAACACATCACTTCCTGCACACCTGAGGATTTTTTTTTTTACCCAGGACAGGCTGAGTGTTTACAACAGCAAATGTAAAAACTTTAACAACCAGTATAGTCTGAATCACTGTTGTGTTATGTCAGTCGATGATGGAGATCAGCAAAATGCACGTTAATCCATATCAAAATGTCATAGATTATTGCATTAATGAACAGGATCAGTGTAGCTTTGAAAATCCCAGAATGCTGTTATGAGATGCGTCATTTCTTCAAGTTGTGCCAAAATCTGATCAGCACTGTCTGAGACAATGTGTTACTGTCTAATGTGGACCAACTCATAGTCCTCAGACAGAGATGTGTGGTTTGGGTCAGAATCTGGTACTTACTCATCAAGGGATGAGTAAGTATCAGCTACTGAGTTTTTTGTTTTTGTTTTTCTTAGCCAAGCATCTTTGTGTGCATCTACAAGAATTAACTGTGAAAGTTTCATCAGGACCAGTAAAGACGTTTTCTCTGTTCTCATGTAGACCACAGAGAGAAACTTACCACCTCCTCTACAGTAGCTGGGCCTTTGGAGCGAAGTCTCAGCGTTCCTCTTCCTGCTGCTATCTTGTTGTCGTTGGCAGGTTTGGCGCCCTTTGACCGGGGCTCAAGCATTTCTGTTAATCAGAGGGGAGAAAAAATGTAAAGAAATGGAAAGTGAAAATGAAATTTTGGGAGACTATACTGAGTGATAGTAGACTACATGCATTATTGAAACTACATTACTGGTAGATTCATCAACAGGTGATGTTGCTATGGATTCCTTTTCCTCATTAATATGTAGGCAGGTGCTCTAAAATCCAATCAGTTCATCTGCTCTATATATGTATGTACGGGATATTGTATATGTCCTGTCATTTGAGATGTATATGGAGATAAATGTTAATATGTAAAAGATGTGGGGTCTATTTTTTTGTTTATCTTATTGTGTTTGATCTCTATACAAAAGAGAATAGATTACAGAAAGAGAATGGATTTCATGCAGATGTCTAGTTGAATGGGTTTGTCACCAATTATGTAACCAATTCTATATAACCAATTGTAAATTGATTCTTTAAGGACCTCCCCTATATACATGGGGATGATTATGCATATTATAAAATAGGGAGCAGGGATTAGTATTCTCATGGTGCTCTGATGAAAACTGAAAGGCCTACTCCACAACAAAAATCCCTGTACCACGTGGGTCAGTGTTTCTGTCCTGCACCAATGCCACCTAGACAAATTCATGTAAATTTATTGTATCGCAGCAATTCTGACCCTGATTCAGTAAATTAATCCATATAATGCATCTTACTCACCAAAGGCTTTCATGGGTTCAACCAGTTTGAGGGTGAAGGACTTGTCTTTGGGCAGCTCCTTCAGCATGCGGGCCACCTCATAATGCCGCGTCCCCACGATGTTGTGTCCGTTAATGCACTCTATGTGGTCGCCAACGCAGATCACCTTCACCCCGTCCACAACACTGCCCTCTTTGATACGCTGCAATGCAGGCAGAGGGGCGGGAAAGAGGGAAAAATACAGGCTTTGAATGAGTCAGTGACAAACATCATAAAAAAAAACATGCCAAATCAACAGTTTTATCTGTAAATGCTTAACAGAGCAAAAAGAGGACAAAAATAAAGATCAATGCAAGAGATAACAAGTGCATCACAAATCTAACAGAGTCCCATAGTGTTTATGTATGTGTGTGTGTGTGTGTGTGTGTGTGAGAGAGAGAGAGAGGATACAAAAGCTCCTGCGCAACAGCAAAGGAGTTCAGTTTTTGCTCATTCATCAATTTATACCAAGTAATCTGTTCTCGTGTGTTTACAGTTGAGCCCATTCATGTGAAACCACTTGTCTCAGCAGAATGCAAAAATAGCTATTATTAAAAATGTTTTCACAGAGGGTAAAAAAACACACTGTTTATTTCTGTTGAGGCTTCAAAAGCTTTAAAAAAACAGAAACAGAAATTTGCGATGCAAATCTGTCTGCTCATTTAGGAGCATCTGAATTGCATGGGTTTGGGATCTTTTGAATATGAATGATAACATTTTTGGCCCATTTCTGCACAGGATGACAAAAATTCCTGATGCCGAACTGGTGTGCCTTACTTTGTCCTGAATTCAGCACGTCCAGTCTTCAAACTTCCAACTTGAGCATGCTCACAACATGCTCCCTGACCTGTTTGCTCTAAAATTTTACACAATCAATCATTTTAAACATGGGTCAAAACAGTCCGGTTGTAAAATATAACATATGCTGCATTACACCCTGCCTTTTTGCGTTCACAGGACTTTAAAGGTTGTTAAAGAAGTTTAAATACAGATATGGGCTGAGTCAAAACAGGTTCAATTTCCATAATCAAAAAGTTAATTTGCCTGAATACGGCTTGCTTGAATAGAACAGTTAATCCAAGTCATTTCAAAGTGCTTTCAAAGACACTTTAAAGTATGTGAAGGCACTTCAAAGTGCCTTAATATACTGCAGACTGAGTCACTGCACTGATCCCAGACTTCAGTGCACCGTAAACAGCATCATGTCATCAGGATGCAGTGCTGCTGCAGCATCACAGGATGGCACATGTGAGCAATTTGTTCTGGTAGAGCAGACTGACTGACATCAAATGAGCTCATTAGACCAGAAACAAAATACAGAGATGAAAGGAATTTTTTAAATTTGCTCATGATATGGCAGCCACCCCAATCAGACAATGACTGAATACTGTGCAATAATTTCTCACTATTAATCAACTGCTGCCATGTATATAATGTGATACCCATTGGCATCGTTAAGTTTTATCTACAGGGCATCAGAGAACCCAAATATGATCATAAAGTACTTCAGGGGAGGAAAGACTGAGTTATGGAAGATCACTTGTCTGTCTGATCTGAATATTTTATTACTGTATTTTGTAACTGGTATTATGTAAGAGACATACAATAAGTTTACATGTCATACATGACCTACAAGTCATGCCCTAACTCTTCATCCTCAGAGAGCTTCCTAGCAACTTTGGTTTATATAACAATTAATTACAAAAATAGGATTATGTTGGGTATCATGTCACCAGTTTTTTTTTTCCCAATATATGAGACTTCCTGATAACCACGACATCATCCATTTTAAGAATTCAGTACTGTCTGATAGGCATCGATATGGGAGTAACCAAAATGAAATAAAATGTGAAGAGGATATCTTCTCAGGTTAAATAAATAAAAATCAATAAATTACCACAAGGGCCCTCTGTGTTTCATTTTAACAATTTCCTTGTCTTATGAGCCTTGTTTTACTCCCACTAACTTATTTTTGTGAGTGTGAAACTTGCCCTTCCTCCTCACCTTTATGAAAGCATAGCCCGCTCCGTTGTCAGTGATGGTGAGGCCCAGAGCATCTTCAGATTTGAACACTTCCACTTCCTTCCTGATCCCTTTGATGTGAGCGAAGATAAAATCCTCCAGGCCAATCTGGCCCCCCAGCAGCTTCTCCATGTCAATCTTGTGGGTGTTCAGGGTGCAGAACAGGATCTGTACACAGATATGCAGGCAAACAGGTTACACACAAACAATAGTTATAGATACAAAGACAAACACACACATTAAAAAAAAAACTGCACACACGTGATGAGGTTGAAATTGCTCAGAACAACTATAACTATTTAGAAACTGATTTATTAGGCACCATAGAAGATAAGGAATTGTTCAAGCACCTTCAACAAAATTAAATAACTACAGTGTCATTTGTATTTTCAAAAACTGATTAAGACAAGGTCCTGACTGTGGTGGAAAAGCCTAGAAAAGTCGGTATCTACTGCACACAATCAAGAAGAATCCCCCTCTGTCTATTTTCAGTCAAAGCTTGACAACCAAGCTGGATTCAAAAATAAGCGTTTCATCGGAGTCTAGATGACAGAGCACTGCGTCAGCATGCTAAATACAGGAATCACCGGGGAGCTCTGGCTTTATTTGGGCTGGGGCTTTTTCACCCCACGGATCACGGTGTGTCCGTCTGGTCTGAGGCAGCTGTGTTTCGAGTCCCGACGCAGGACGGGGCTGTGATGAAACAAACAGGGAAACTGACCTTTCCCACTGTGCCAGAAATGTCGAAATCTGGCTTCACACCTTGTGTCTGTAATGTTTTGGCAGGACAGGGAGGGGGTGGTGGCGATCACTAGGAACACGATACACCGGCTGCCTGATTTTACAGCACTTTAAACTGGGGTTGGCCTGTGGGAGACAGGAGGAGGAGCCTGGTGGTGGTGAATCATTTATTCAGCTCTATCTCACCCAGACAGAGCACATTGGGCTATTAATAGGCTCTACTTTCAACCGCTATTCTTCCCTAACCGTGGGACACCCACACACAGACGTGCTCTTATTGCAAGTTGCACGTGCAGTTTTGCATCAAACCTCCACTGTGGGATCAGCTGCCATGGGGCATTTGAAAAATGCCAAGCCAGGATTTGCTCACCGACTTCCGAGCTGCACGGGAAGAAAAGGGATTGATTTGGGCCAGTTCATCGGGAGGATGACCTTTGTGCGGCAGTGAAGCTCTGGCGGCGGCAAACCCGGCCTTGTTTGGGCCCTTTTGTGTACCAACAGGCCCTGTGCGCACACATCAGCTGACATGGACACAAGCGTTGCCTTGGGTTACCACAGTATAAAAGAATGGGATTAGGCTGGAGGGGAGGGAGGCTGGTGGAGGTGGGAGGCAGGGAGAAAGAGAACAGAGGAGGGGAGGGAGAAGAAGGGTCGGTGGATGCGTATTGTAGCTGAAGTGGCTGCTCTGCACTCTTTCCATGGCAAACCCCCTCCCCTCCAGGCCAGGGCAGTACCCGTTGCTATGTGGGAGGAGCAGCAGCAGACGCCTACAGCCCGTTACCAGGGCTGCCAATTGCATCAAGCTGCGAACTCTCCAACGCAAAAAGCACTCAGCGCTCCTCATCCCATGCTGCGCTTACACACCACCGTGCAACTAAGATGCATTTAGCAGCGTCACACAGCAACGCCTGCCTCTCCACTTGTCACCGCCCTGACTCACAGGGACAGATGCTACACCTCCCACTGCCTGAGCGACACTGAGCAAAACCTGCATTATGCATGGTGAAGTGCAGGTGTAAAGAGGACTGCAAACTGATCAAGATCATGCAGACAGAAATATAGGAAAAATACAGTTTTCAAAAGAGAAAGAAGAACCTGACCAAAAAACTTGTAAAAACAAAATCTGAGCAAAAGAGATTCAAAATTCACAAGTTAAACTGTGTATATATGTGATTTATAGACTGTAAAATGGTGGTGAAATTACAATGAAAAGAAACAGTTCAATGCCTTTTGGCCAAAAATTAAAGCTTTGTAACACATTAGTAATAATTACTTTTTAAGAGAAAACATGGTAAAACTCATATGGCCTTTTCAGTAACTATAATGATCCCACCCATTCTTTTTAGAGTAGTAATCCACTCAATGCCTGTAAAATCAATTTCAATAATCCCTGCTATGTTCTGAAATACTTAAAGTAGAACAATTGCAAACATAAAAAAGTAGAATAGCAAACATAAGACTCCTGAATCTATAAAATTTTAAATAGTCTTTTCACTGTTCTACTTCTGCAACCTGAAAAACATGAATCACTGTCTAAAATTTGAAGAATTATGAAGAATTATGTAGAGAAAATGAACCTTTTTAGTGCAATTCTGTGTTCTCCGTGTATGTTCACATGGTCGTACCACCTGACATTTCTGGACTTTAAAAAACCAAAACTCCAAAAATTAACTGCATTTCCATCAAATTAGAGTGCTTTATCATGCATTATCATATTGCAGAATAATATGCGAATATAAATGCATGTAATGAACTTCAGACTGGGCCTGCTCTTTAAATCTCTTTGATGTATAATAGCTGCCCACCTACATGTGCTCTCAATAGCTACACGCTTAACTAAGAAAGCACTTGTCATGCCTGTGTTTAATGAAAGGTAAGGCCAGACAAATACACACTTAAATTGGCTCTACTTTGAAATATGGCCGGCATTGAGACAGTGCTGAGTAAAAGCTTAGGAAACCTGTTTCTTTAGAAACTAAACCACTGTCCATTTACAGCTTTTTCACCCTGTCTTTCTAAAGCAAGAAAAGAAGGTTCAAGAGATATTACTCTTATAGTGAGGAATAACTCAATGTGAAACAACTGGATCACATTTTTGCATTTCTCATCTCTGGCTAATGTGATTTCTGTGGTGTTTTATTATTAAAAAGTAACAGAAGATGCTGATGTAAGCTGTGCTTGAATGCCCCAACAAACAGTGGAGGTTGTGATGAATTAAACTATTCATTTGAGGACACATACTGAATAACTGGCTGAATAACTCCTCTAACCACAAGGCTTCATTTTTCAACAGGGAATCACACTCATCAGCATGTCAGTCAGTGTAATCATTTACCAAACTGTGGAAGCAGGATTCCTCAGAATGACAACAGGATGTGCAAATGTACATCTGAAATTTATGAGACGCAAAGCCACAAACTGCTGTGCTACATGTGTTGGCATAAAAAAGCAGTTAATTTTTATTCTGCAATAACTTTTGAGAAGTAAAGCAGTGTCTGACAACTCACTGACTAGTAAAAAAAAAAAAAAAAAAAGACGGTGTCATTCAGCAACCAGGGGCCAAATTCTCCTCCTTATACATCAGCACACACACACATGCAAACACACCCACTGCAGATATTAGAGCGCTATGAAGCCTAATCTCTTTGTTTATCAGTGGCTGTATTGCCTCCTCCGTCAGATCAGTTCTCCGTGAGACCACTGGGAGCTCGCCTTGCCTCTGAAAACCTGTTGCTGTTGTTGACCTGCAGGCTACGGTGTCGTGACAACGCTTCCCTCTGCACTGCTGGCAAACAACCACTAAATCAGACCCGATTCATTACTATCATCGGTGAAAACACACATGGGGTCTTTCTCCACTGCTCAACACATTCCTCATCGTTCCTCATGGATGTTTGGTTTGTACATGGGGAAGCAGTGGTCCATTTTTCCTCACCATCATGTTTAGCATGGTACAAAACAAAAAGAGCTCGTATGAAATGATTAGCAACATTTACCTCATTTGCCAAGGCTGCAACTGCCAATAACTGCTTGTTTATTCGCATCATGTTGCCGAACAATTCAGAACTGCTTTCTTATTGATAATAAACTACATTATAATGGATTTATCACACATACTGGTTTCAGTAATTTCAGGCTAATTCCAGCGCATTTACCAATGACAATGTAATGTGTTCAGCATTACTCTGCAGGTACTTACAATGGCGTGCCAGAAGCCATTCAAAATATTATGCACTTATGTTAGAGTACAGGTTGATTCCAAGGTTAATTAGGCCTGAGTATTGGCAGCAACCTCAGGATACAATATTTATCCAGGAAAAAATACTGGTATGTAGGATCTCACAATACAATATTTATCACAATACTTGGGTCACAAGGAAATTTGATATGTCGCAATACTGCACAGATTTGACTGAAAATGTATGCAGGGATAGAGCTTAAAGCACGACCTACTGTAGATGTCATAACATCACATGAAAATGAAGTGCATAAATGATGTTACAAGGGGCTAGAAAATTAATAAGGTATTGTGAAAAATATCACAATACTCGGCTGTATCGATTATTTTGGCACAGCTACATGGTTTATTCACTGAAAGAGATCATTGTAAAATAAAGTGTTACCCTGTTTTGTATTCATGAAAACGGTAATTCTTATTACTGTTTGCACTTTCTACCAAAAAATTTTTTTCACAGCTATTTATTACTTTTATCCAATAAACATTCTTGGTGAACCTCAGTTGGCCTTTTCAGTAACAATACAATAATCCCACCCATTCTTTTTAGAGCAGTAATCTACTCAATGCCTGTAATATAAGTTTCAGTAATCCCTGGTACGCTCTGAAATACTTACAGTCAAACAAAAGCAAACTGCTCTCTAGATGTGGAGCTACGTGCCTCCACTGATCCTTTGTTTGAACACAAAGAGTGTTTCTGTCTGTGCAACAGCGTGCACTGAAGATGGTCTTTTGACCTAAATGTTTGCTACACTGAACGAGTGCTTTCTTTTTCACCTTGGTCCAAAATGGAAATACACAGTAGCTCGCATAAGAAATCAGTCATCCTCATTTCTTGTTACCGAAATCTTATCACATATAAACCATGAGACACACAGAGTTTGGACACCATTCACACTGTGTTTCATCTAGGTAGGTATCTTATACCTTGTATAGGATAGCCTAAATAGTTTGCGATCTAATGGCTGCTCGGTCTTTAAGACATCCATTAGGCATTGGGATGTGAGTGTAGGAGCCACTGCTAATACAAACACCAGACTTTGGCTTCATCAAATGAGATTGTTACACCTAATCCCCATGATTAATTAAGAAATGTTTGGCTGCAAGCCTGGAACGGGCCAAACAAACTACAACTACCTGGGATCTGCAAAACAGAGACAAGACGTGTGGCTGTGTCAGACGGCTGCAGCCCGGATATTCAAAAACTAGGCAAATGGGCGTTTTGCTGGTGAGCTGGTGGACAAGAAGCAAAGTCACACTGACACGCCTGAAACTCCACTGCTGTAACGGCAATAAACAGACTTTGACCTGTGCAGGCTGGAGATATAACAAGAGATCGTGCTTCGTGTACATGCTATGTCATGGTGCCTGCATGTACGTAGTGACCAAATACTGAATTTGTGTTTTCAGAGTATTGTGTCTACTGTATGTCCTGTATGCCTTGCATCTCTTTAGTCTATTAGTTGTCAGTATGTGTCTTCATCCAGACAAATTCCTGTACAACACTTGCTTTTCATAAAGTGACCCTGATTCTGATGACATAAAAGTAAATAAGAACTACTGCCAAAGTAAGGCCCAATAATAAAATAAAAGTGAAGCCAGATGTGCTAAAATGCAATCTAATGTCTGTTTGGAAGGAAAACAATATGTGAGGCGAGTAATGAATACAGAGCAGACGACGACATTGTTCATTACATAATTCATGTTAAGGCGCAGTACATACTCAAGTAACCTCATCGTCACAAAGCCACTCATTTACAAACAACCACAGTTATGGCTTCTATGCGGCTCCCTGTGTGACTTGAAGATCATGTTACATCTCGTCTTCCAGTTTCATTTGGAGTGTGAGGCCAGATTTAGTTTGATGACAATCAGGTTTTAAGTGCAAGGGACTTCCTCTAAGAGTGTGAGTGATTATGGTTTACAGGGTTCAGACATATAAGTTGTGAGAGGACATTTCAACTGTTCAGCTAAGCTCTTCCTCAGATCCTTGAGTAATAAGATAACAGCTTGTTAGGGCTGAACCATTAATCCAAATCTTAACAAAAACGCAATATGGCCAAGTGCAATATCCAAATTGCAGGAGCTGCAATTTTTGAAAAAAGGAACAATGTGTGACAAGGCCCTGGCTTACAAATTTCTATTCTACAAATTAAAGAAAACATGTTAGTTTGGTACAAACCCCAGCAACAATCACACCGTGATTTTAATTTTCAGTGAAAATGAAAATTATTGCCACTAAAATCATGAATCATATTGCCATTGCAATGTTTGTCAAAATAATCGTAATATGATTTTTTTTGCCATATCATTCTGCCCTAACTGCCCTAATTAATTTATCATAGACAAAATTCACAGTTACAGAAGTAACTTTATATGTATTCAGCAAGCTAGAAGTCTGACAGAAAGCATGTTGATCATGTTTGAAAAGCCTTCTGACTCCTGTTTTGGCATTTTGACATCAATCAAACCAAAAATAGAGAGAGGGAGCAGAGATTTAAAAAGCATTTAAATTATTTAAATGGACACTGATGATGGCATAAACTGAAACATCTGCTCTAATGTCTTTTCTGAGAAAAGATCACTTCTGTGTTTCTCAGTTCAATGTGGAATAAAATCTCTAGGAGTGGACCTCCACTTGCTCTTCCACAAACACTCAAGTATCCACTATAAATTACAAAGATTTTTCTTAATTCCCAGAAAGCCATGTTTTTTTTTAATGATACAAGGTTTTTATTCGACAGCACTGACATGTTCTCTGCTGCTGACTGGATGTGACCCAGGTTGACGGGTGCCAGAGTGAGTTTCAGTGATGTTTGTGGAGGGAGGAGGCCCTGTGCAGAGATGCTCCCCTGGGTCGTCCAGGACGCCCCGGGCTCGGGCTGGGAGGGGTTATCTGCTTAGATTTGAGGCTGTGCCCACTGAGCCGGACATGAGGGACTTCCTCTGTCAGAGGCTGTAGGGTACAACAACTAACTCCATCACATCACTCTCACTCTCTCTGTCTCTTTCTCTCTGTCTCTGCCACTATCTCTCACATTTCTGTATAGCTCAATGCCCTACAACATTCACATATACACTTTTTTTTTTGCATCTATGTCAACAGATGCCAACGTGGCATAACCTCCTAACATGACATCTTGACATGCTGAATATGATAGTTATATTTTTAGAGCCTGCCTTGAGGCATTTGTTTCAGCAATGAAAGCTTGCAATGCAATACCATTTTATATAAACAGATAAATATAGAAGCATTTTCTCCTTATGTAACAAATAGCAAAAATAAAAACACTAAATTGTTGCCTATAGGGAAATCACGCCCCCCCCACACCCCTCTGCAGAGAGGTCAGAGGTCAGGCTCAGCTGCAGCACAACACTCCTGGAGCTGGTAGGGATTCTGTGTGTTGCTCAAAGGCACTTTGGCGGGGTTTGCAACATATAGCTGGTTTTGAACCTGGGTCTACAGTGCAACCTGCCACCAGGCTAATCAGCCAAAATCCAAAATGCCAAGAATCAATTCAGCCCCTCTGCATTACAGAGCTTGTCATAAGCAAAAGAACATGCTCTAAGGTATTAAAACAAGTCCAGACAGAGACAGAAAAGTCATTATGATTGTTACTGATAGACATGACGGAACAAATCCCTAAAGGAAAATAGCTGCTAGAGAAAAAAGCTGCTCAGCTTGAGCCTTATCAGGAACATTTTCCCCATAATGTCACCATCAAGTCAAACAGACTGTGACTGAGTTTTACAGCAGTCCTCCACTCATCATATGTAACATATGCACTGTACTGCATGAGCTGTGCCACTATTAAACTTATAACCTGTCCCTGAATCAATGCCACTGGGACAAATTCATCTACATTAATTCAACGTGGCAATTAAAGTACTTGTGTTTGAGCTTCAGAGTGTCAGTGGGGAGGAAGCTCACTGCTCCACCTCCTGCTGTGTCCCAGGCTGCCTCGCCGGCCTATCTGGTCATGCTCAGGGGGACAAAAGGCAAACATACCGCTTATATTTTCCTTTGAAAACAAGAGCTTAAGGTGTCTGGTCTTGGAGGAGGGCTCTGAGCTTGCTTTTGTTTAAACGGCCTTCACGTAGATATACAGAAAGTGCTTTACACAGCAGTCATTTGACTGGAATGTTGCCTCTGACAGACACGAGTCTTCCTTCCCTCCCTCTTAATTTGATGCTGAATAGCCAGGTTAAGGTGTATTATCTAAAACAGGCACATTAAATTGTCAGCTGCATTTCAGGATATGATGCAGGCCGCTCAGCTGAATGTGACCTGCTGGTGTTATGTTTGGACAGCTTAAGGTGTGTGTATAGGGAGTGCCATTAAGCAAACACACGCTGGCCTGGATATAAAATAATCAAAGCTCACTTTAAATGGCTAATCACCCTTTAAAAAACAGTTGTCAAGCTCTTACTGAAACTTCTACTGCAATCATGCATAAACTGATGATGCGTGATATTTGGGGGGTGAGATAATCCTCTTGTTTCCAGTGCTAATCAAATTATATTTTTCTTGATAATAGTGGCTGTATTTCAATATATAACCACTCTTTAGAGAGATTTCCAACAATAAGTAAATCCACATTGGACTGAATTCTCTCACCATGATAGCATAATTCCTTACTTGCTTAGAGGGTAAATGAAACTTTAATTGAATACGAGATTAAATGAAATGATGAGACACTTTTTGTACTTTTCTTTTTACTACAGGCCAGGACTTACCTCAGGTGGGCTGATATTAAACGCCTCTGCTATTTTTGTGTACAGTTCCTTCACGTTCGTAAATCCCTCAATCCTGCCGGTGGGGCTTCCGTGCGCGAGCTGCGTGTGGAACACCAGTTTGGGCCGCAGGTTGGCAGGTGGAGGCGGGAGTCC
>OMKZ01003318.1:5813-19920 GCA_900302535.1 Neoniphon sammara | reverse complement strand
ATTGGACAACTGCCTGTTGGACTGCCTACATAGAAAATTATACTTTGCTCTCTCTCTCTTATGTGACTGATTTTGTCTGCAACTTTGAACTTTTATGTTTGTCTTGATGCTATTTTCTTGGGCAGATTCTTTGTCATTAGCACTAGCGTTAACATAGTTAACAAAAATCTATATTGCCAAATAAATGAGCAAACAAATAAACACGTAGTAACCAAAAGTTTAGACATCACTGACTTGTTCAGTTTTCACTCATATACACAGAAATAAACTCCATAACTGTATAATAATTAGATGAGTACCAAAAGATACTTTTCAAGATTAAACTGTACTTAAGTATTTCCTCCTATGCACAAATCCACTTAAAATTTTTTTTAAAGACAAGTATAATCAAAATCTCCATTGTAATGAAATCAAAGATGGCTGACAGGTGCCTCGACACACATGGGAGTTTGCCTGAAGGCTTTCTATCAGAAAGAAGAGGTTAAGGTTAGAGTTGGGATTAGGGATGGGCTTTCATTTAGAAATCCTTGCGGCTTTTTGTTGGAAAGCCTTTAAGGCAAACTTCTCCCATGTGCTGCCTCAACTTTCTCGCCAGTACTTTGCTTTCGAGCAATAAGCTCACTTTTGCCACCAGTGGTCAAAAGACAGACTGAAACTGCATCTCTTTTGGCCTAGGTGTGCAACATTTTATTACTTTGATGATCAAATTGCATCATCTTGTAGCAAGAAACCCTTCCTCAATGGTAAATTAAACTGTCAGCACTAAGATTTTGGAACAAAACGCTGTTGTAGTCTACCTTATGACTACCGATGACAGCAGTGAGCATATAACTTGGGCAGTACCAGCAAAGAAGTTGAGGAGTCTGTCAGCCATCTTTAACTCTATTACAAGATTTTGGGTGTATTCGTCTTTAACAAAGTCTCAAGATCTATTGAAAGATGACCTGTGAAGAATTATGAAACTTTTGTTTGGTTACGTGAAAGAAGTTTTCTGTTACACACCTCTCTGACTTTCATTTAGACAAGTCTTTACAGGGCAGTGCAGGACCCTTTGGGAGAGATGACGCCAATACGCCCAAATATTCCCACAGGGCCCTGAATCAGGGGTAAATAGCAGCATAACACATTGGTAACAACAGTTTCTGGCCGTCTGCTTACGAATACAAATTTCTTTTATAACCTTTGCAAGTTTAATGTGTACCTTGGGTCGCTTTGCATTGCCAACAGCAAATTTGGTATGCACGCTGGAAAAAAGAGAGAAGTCCAACTAATTTGTTACTCTGCTTAGATTTACATTCCCTGGCCCTGGGAACAGCCGCTTGCCTGCTCCGGCCCATTTGTTTAGCACTTAATAAATTGCATAGCAGGTTCAGGGAGGTGATATGATTGATCACTAGATATGCTGTTCCCTAGCAGCAATATTTGTCAGAGGACGCAGGGAGAATTAGCAATAACTATGTATTTGGGAATTTGACTTTCACAGATGGCATAACTAGGGCGATGAAAGAGCTTTTATAAAATGCAATGAGGCTTTGCTGTGTTTTAGTAAAATAGTTTTAGAGGACCAAGGAGAGATAGAGTACAAAGGAAGTAATGGTTAGTCATCAAATACAGGAAAATGTATGAGAGTTTTTGTTGCCGGTAACATTTTTCTTGCTTCCATGATTAAGAGATATTCATATTGTCTGATGAACAAGCTGTTTCCTTTCTGAATACATTAAATTTGGGGGTTGTTCATCGAGTGTTTAATGAACATCTCAAACTCAGTTTGGTGGTTATACCAGGAGTAAATGAATTTCACCTTAGTCATTCAAATGAAGGGCTCAGTAATCAGGGTAATTGCAGATAATAACCCTGGCCTACTCTTTAGGGCCTAGAGTTTTCACCCTGCCCCTCCCTTCATGTCCCCTGTTCTCACTGCTGATGCCATTAGCAGAGCGGGGCTCTAAGGCATTCCCCACTGTTCAGCATGATTAAGACAGCCCTGACTCTTAACATGGCTCCAAGGGAGTTCGAGAGCTTGTGCTACGAATTTTAACAACACCAGATTGGGGATGATTTAATTCTGTTTTTGATTTTTGTATATCTCTCATCGTCCTTTTTATCACTGATGACATTTCATTGTTCACTGCGGTATTCAAATGCGTGTAGCATGTACTGTGTGCTGTTTCTCCTAGCAGGAGCAGTGAGGTTCAGGCACACTGCATTTTAGACTTGAATATCAAAAGCATCTATCATGTTTTGTTTGACATTTGCTGTATGATCTCACACATTATCCCAGTAGAGATCAAAATGCAACCAGATAAAGCAATATGCACCTGTTGTCAATACTGTTCTTGTACGGGCAAGTGCACAACCCTTTCCAGACTTGCCTCCATAATCAACTTCTATATGTGTTTCTGCAGTTTAAGACATCATCTCAGCGGATAATGTTTGTCCTGCACCTTGCTGTTAAGATCCATGTCTCTTAATTGCTGTTATTCTGCAGACGGGAATATTGATGGCGTCGGTCAGCCGGATTGGCAGCTGCATGAATCGTTATTAGCCAAGCGGTTGGACACCGCAGTGGGCCAGGAGGGAGTTCAATAGGCAGCTTCTGATACAGCGTTCTGCTGCTGGTCCCCCGGGGAGGTGATCACAGCTCAGACAAGAGATAATTAACCATCTGAGGCTAGTGACCCTCAGGCCAGCAACCAGGTGAGGAGGAGAGGGAGGAGGAAAAAAACGTAAGACAACAGAGATGCGACAAGAAAAGCAGCCGCCTGGTGAACTAACACCCTGTTGGCAGTCAGAGGTTGTCAGGCCAGGACAGAGAAACTCTGTATGCGCATAAGACAAGAGAAGATGAGATTAAACTTTAATGAGCCCCTTAGGAAAAATTTGCTGCTGCAGCTGTATATAGTGATAAAAAATGTATGGTAGATAAAGTAATATTGAATAGTAAAAGGATAAAGCAAAGAAAATGTTGATATAACAATATAGGGTTACATTGTTAAAGGAAGTTAGACCAATATAAATATATGCATCCTACAATTTCAGCATATTAAATGGACATGTATGACTCAAACTGTAAAGAGATAAGGTTTACAGCATTAAGATACTGTAAAACACCTGTGCAAAATGCCAGCAGTTTAGCAAAATTAATGAAATATATTTGAAATATATGAATACCAA
The DNA here is from genome assembly GCA_900302535.1 of Neoniphon sammara. Lineage (NCBI taxonomy): Eukaryota > Metazoa > Chordata > Actinopteri > Holocentriformes > Holocentridae > Neoniphon > Neoniphon sammara. The sequence continues at coordinate 16,746 of OMKZ01003318.1, read as the reverse complement.
ATACCCAAAAAAAAGAAAAAAGAAAAAAAGAAAGAAATATATGCAGTATGAAATAAGCAAAAACTTATTTTAAAAATGGATTTACTTGAAAGGTGTAGCAAATAATAGGAAAATTTTCAATCACAGGTCCACAGACTGCCATACATATGAACAGAAAGTGTATAAGGGAGTAGACATTACTTCTAAAAAATCTATACATATAAATGAACAGAGTAAGGTTTGCTTAGTCGATAACGGTTAGTGCAGTCATCAAGCTAGCTAGCTCTTCATATAGACTTCATGTTACACTTCACACAATTTATGTTTGTGATTTTATAGTGGAACCGTGTGCTAATTTACTCAGCAAATTAAAAAAATATATAAATAAAGTGCTCCTGCATTAGATGAGTTCATGTGAAATATTACTTCTTGTTTCTGTGGTTCAACTGTGGCAGACAAAGGAAAAAACATGAAAATGTTTTGACTGTATGAATGTCAGCTTTGCAAATAGACATTTTTTGAGGGAAATGTACCATATGGAAATTGCTAAAGCTTGCAAAACTTGGTCATATCACAAAGATGGCTCCTTTGGTGTAGTGCAGTATATTTGATATACATGTCAACAACATAACTTATCATATAAAAGCACCATTTCAGCACATTATTCTACCACAGAGTAAAACCTAATAACTTCTCAGAATCAGTATGACAGGTTGTTATTAACCTGCTGCTCATGCTGATGAAGCATGCGCTCAACTTCCATGCAATTACTGGAGAAATGAAAATTCAATTCAAATCATTTTGGATTCAAGTCTTTCTCTCACCTGTTCCTGTTCACTTACAATATTCTGGTCAAGAGCAGGACTGCAGCATCTAAATAAAGAATGCCAATGAAAAAGTGCAGTGCTTTGCTCAGGTCACATACTGCTGTCGATTAACATAAACACTCAATATAGCTCTAGGACTCGATTTGTCCTATTTTTACCCAAAAAATATTGTCAAAATCTTGCTAATCCCAACTTTACATAACGGCTCCTTTTAATCGCATTTGTCAAGGAAGAGAAGAGATGATCATCAGACCAACTCATCACAAGAGCTGTCACAATTTCTTCTTTTTCCTTCTTCACTTCTGCCAATTTGAGCCCTTTCAAAACAATTTGAGTACGGGCTTTTGCAGAGCGTAATCCATAGCCTCTGATCTCACACACACACACACACACACACACACTCTCTCACAAAATAGACTTTAATAAAAGCACACACCTTCTGCCTCTGCCTTGAGGCTGGCAGCGGAAGGTAAATTGAACAGATCGGGTGAAGCAATGTGATGGAGCGGACTATTGTTGTGGACATAGGATTAAACACCATGTTCATTTTGTGTTCAACACCGATATTGACTTTCTGTTGTCCTGTAGTCAGTTCATCCCCTTTCCTCACTGTTGACACACCGACTGGAAGGTTTAAGCATTACAGTGACAATAATGTGGTCGCATCTAACCCAGGATCCCCGCGACCTTTCAAACCACGTCAAGTCTAATGACTGAATCCACTAGTCGCTTTCATTCATATTCTTTAGTAATACTATAGCAGTTAAAAAGGCTCCTTGCTGACAAGAGGAAGCTATCCTTGTTGGACTTTTATTTTCTGTATTCCAACCTACCACATTGAACTGGTGACATTTAATCAATAAATGCAAATGGTGCCTGTTATTCTCATAGTCATCCATCTCCAGGAAGAAAACATAAGCTTGTAAGGTAATTGTGTGGCAGTAGGGGTCCTGCTAGAGGGCAATACGTTTGTTGAGGGATTTCCATTGCTTGTTTGTCTGTATCTGACATACACACACAGACACATGTATGCTGATGTGCTACTTAAGTGCTTGCTTGCTTGCTCCCCTATATTTATCTTTCCTTTGCTTTAAAGTCCATGAAGCTTTGGAGGACCAATGCAGAGGCCGTTATTTAAAATGTATTTATACATTTTTTGCATGTGACCACCGGAGAGAGCAGTAGCATTTCAAGCCGGAGTGAGCAACACCTGCTACTTGGCCCTTCCCAGCTCTGGCCAGTGAGACTTGATTAATCATACCGTGACAGTCCTTCCACCAAGATACCAAATTTAATTATGAAAGCGATAAATAACCTTTTCTAGGACTGTATAGATCATCTGCTGCTCAGGATCCACAACTGGTGAATTATCTTCCTGGGGAGCATCACATGTTTGGGAGCAGGGTGATAGATTACCGACCTGAGGCTTCTATGGGTGAAATATTTATTTACACTACACCCACAGTAAAACGCTCGCATTATTAACGGTCTGCATCTTCAAATGAAATTATGATCATCTGGCCTTTTTTTTTCTTAAATAAGTAAACAAGAATTGTGCATTTGTTGTTGTTTTATAATACTTTGTCTTTTCAAAAGGAGCAAACATATTTGTTTGAATGTAATGAAGTAAATTTGATTATTGGATTCTGAGAAGATGCATTAATTTGCAGTGATGTAGCTATAAACAAATTGTCGTCTGATTTATATTTATCATTTACTATTCAGTTTACCATCTGTGGTTCCACAAATGATGATGGAACACATGCACTATATTTTAACTCTCACGCACTTCCACTCTATTCCACAAATTACATACAGGACACTCTACTCAAAATATTCAGAGGACTGTTTAAGTCATATTCATGATGTTACTTAACATAGATGTTCTTTTGTATAAAGGCCTTTTCGTCACTCTATCATATTTCAAGCTTCCTTTTACAGTTTTTCTGCCTCTTTCTGTGTTCTAAAGTTATTCAAGGATGACAATGGCTGTTTGTGGTGTGCTTACACAGATAGTTCCTGGCAGCCTGAAGGTTATAAACAGCAATACAGGCAGAGTGAATTTACTCTGGATACTTCAGAGCGTCAAGATATATCAGTGAGATTCACAAGTGAAGGGAGGACAGGGAGGAAAGGGAGGAGGGAGGGAAAAATCAAATAAATTCAGCGGCAGGCTGGCAGACATTATGTCCATTTGTCACCTTGTGCAGCGCAGAGAATAAAAGGCCTGTATGAATGGAGTCTATTACCGAAAGAGAGAGCCGCTAAGCTGCTTGCCACTGTTGATTTCTTGCAGCAGTCGATAAATTGAGCACGGCCTGAGCAGGCCGTGTATGTTCTGTTAAACAGCTCACATCGCTTGGCATGTCGCACTTTTCACCAACGCTTGAGCAGTTTCTCATGATTGCTATTCTCTGTATTGATTCGCTGTATTCATGGGCTCACCATGCAGAAAATGCAGAGGAGACAGATGCCGTCTTTTTGGGAGACATAATGGTCCTAATAATACCTCTGGTGCTACCGTCTTGCACATTAAACCAACATTAGCAGTAAGGGCTCTGGTGGCCATCGAATTCCTGTTCTGCAGACATTTATAGATCCGCATTGGGTTGTCTGATATTGACATAATACCATGCCCAATATCTGGTTTATCTGAAAGCTCAGGACTATCTGAGATGTTTATTATCTTATTGTTCTTTACGTTAGTTCTGTTTTACAACCCACTAATTACACCTGGCAGTGTAATGATAAATTTATGAGTAGTGAGTAATATGTCAACATTCAAGGTATTTGAGTACCATATTTTTTATTTAATTTTTTTTAATGAAACACTATGATATGATTTCTGAGCAGCAGAGACAGCTGTTGCTCTCAGTCCACCACAGCTCAGTGAAGGCAAACAACAGAAAACTGTATATCCTTTACAGATGTATTGTTGCCATTTAAAAAGCAGCACCATTTAATTTCAGGCATTTGTCATGCCTGTAACTCAAATTTCCTTTCTGAGGTCTTTCCTGCTTTCCTTGACAAACTTTGAGCTGGAGAGTGGCAACTTCCTGCATATTGTTGCTCACTTGTAACATAGAGTCAAAGTGTTGTGAACACAACAACTGTCTCCCAGCTCAAGGGCCGCCTCCTTCGAAGGTCGCATTTCAAGTCCACATGCATCATAGTTTCTTGACAAGGCTGTCCCAATCCAAAGTGTCCTCCGAATATGGCCCAGATATGCAGACTTCTTTTAGCAGAATTTGGAGGACACAAGTGGTGTATCCTCTGCCGTCCATCATACCCCAAAATCCATTTCACACAGTTGTCATTTTCAAAAGCATAAGTGGCAGCAAGTGAAAAGGGAAGTGAAAACTACACAAAAATGTTATATAAATGTAAGTGCAAGTCATTTATAACATTAGCCACTTTAATTTTCAGGATGAAACTGGAACCTTTTATATTTTTACTAGAAGGTGTAGCCGTAAGTTCTCAGAAGACCTCAACTTCGTAGACGGCGTCCTTCTAAGGAGGCGGCCTGTGAAGATTGGGACACAGCTAACATGGGCAAGTAGCCAACTTTGTGTTGCTTCTTAAGTGCTCCACTAGGCTTTAAGACTGTCAACACTTTTCTACTTTTTTTTTAAACTGCTTGCACCTTTTAGTAAATGGTGAATGACTACAAGGCCATGGCAAGTGGCCCCTTCGGAAAAATCATTATGCAAGCTGCTTTTTATGTGACATGGACTGCATCTTTCTGATTGGAGGTGGGGTTTTACACAACACAGGCAGCTAATTGGCTCCTCAGTGCCTAAAAAGCTCCAAAGCAGTGGAAAAAAAACACAAAGAGACCACTCTCCAATTATCTCCCAGTTTCCCCTTTCATTTTCTTTCATTAATCAATAAATTATCAATTTAAGTAAAAGTATGTGAAGGCTCCACAAATTATGATTAAAATAACTGGCCTTTTTTCTATTTGCAGAAATGTAAACAAGAAATCTGACTATAATTAAATTCACCTATAGGGGGAGCAGTGTAGTCATGAGCATAAAATAATGAAAATTCTTGGTTTTAAGAAGTCATCACAAATCCTACTCTAGATGCTGTTTGACCTTTAGCCAGACTGTGTGATTCACAACCTTGAAAACTTGAAATACAGTCTATGCAAATGCACCATCAAGGATGTGCGCAGTGGCTTTGTGTACGGCCTGATCTATTTCTGTGTATTAAATAAATCTACACTGCCCTGGTTTAGTCACACAAAGGTAGTTTATTATTAGTATTGCATATTCTTTGCAGGTGTGAAGACAGAATTTGCCTGTGGAGTGCAGAGTGTATCTCATCTCATTGCTACCGCAGCCTTATATCACGGCGATAGAACTGTGCCATACGTGGCACAACAGCATTTTTGCTTTGTCTTGTATCGAGTGTCCTGTCTCCTAATTACCAAACTGTGATCTTTCTCCCTTCTTTCTCTCTCCCTGCAGACCGTGTGCTTCTTCCTCATTATTCAACCTCAATTATATGAAGATTTCGTCCTGCAGCTTTTAATTACTTCATCCAGGAAGATGATAAGTTAATTTTGTGATTAACCCTCCGACACCTGAGCAGACCACCCGACACCCATGGAAACAAGAATATCACGAGGTGATTATCTTTTTAGTTTGTGTCCCCCTAGTGTTGCTCTCTGACATTTCGGGGCATCTTTCTGACATCGGGACACTTAATTGCAAGTGGAGAAATTAATGTTAAATACTCCAAGCAGCCAAATAATTTCAATACAGCAATTTTTAAAGTCATAAATATGCTGCAATGTATATTCACCACTTTAAAACCAACCAGAGTAATGTGACACAACAATAAAAACAGCAAGCCATCAAATTAAATGTCATTCTGCGGCATAGAAGTAAATTCTCCGTAGGGCATAGGCGGCATTCTTTCATGAAACAAGATGCCAGAAAACAAGTTACAGGTATGGTTTAATTAGTGCTCGGGCTCGCTGTTGGCTTCTCGCCGTTTCTCTCTCTCCACTGTAGCATCTCCTCTGATTACTGGCATTACAGCAAATTTGCAGTTGATAATCAGTCTCAGATTCATGCTAAATTTCTCATTACGCTGCTGGAGATGTCACTCCGGCTTCGAGTTTGCATTAATAGGGTTTAATCTGCAAGCGTTTGTGTGTGTGTGCACCCGTCTGTGCCAACGCTGTGCCTTGTACACATCACACACGTCAGGTACAATCTTGTAAAGATCCCCAAGAGGCCACTTGTTTAACAATTACCCTTCATACTTCATTATTTCATATTGCTGGAGAATGATTAGATTCAACCCTCAGTGCATGGAGCTTGACGGTCTCAGCAATAAGAAAAATGCTCATTAAAGAAACTACCCAAACTTGGCAAAGTACTTTGCTGCTTTATTTTATTGCTCGAATTCTGACAATAAACAAAAATGAAAAGATGAACAGGACTAAGATATCCAGCCAAACAAGGGGAAAGCTATACAGTAACCTAGATATTAATGCCAAAACAAATGTGAAACTGGGCCTTTAACTTTTTTTTTGTTCTTGATTAAACTGTGAAGCAGCATACTGTGCAAGTGACTTGTAATCAACTTCGAATCATTAATCGCCCTGTTATCTGCACCTGGCTCCTGAATAAACAAAAATCTCATTCTCCCCCTCAATCACTTGAAAGTTCTCCCGCTGAGTAGCACTTCCAGCATCATCAGCAATACAACTGGCAGATTCTGGGACCCGAGAGGCAGAAAACTCCCTCAGAGGAAAGCTTGATCAGTTTCCTTTCCTATTCTTTGAATCGTGTCTTTCGGTGAATCATAATCACAACTCGGCTCAATTGGACTCATTGTTGCACGGCCTGCAAGACTTTTGTCTGCTGATTGATTCATGTCATGTGAAAGCAAGACGTTCAAAAAGACCTATCATCATTAATTTGCACTGGTTGTTGTTTATAGAAAAATTTCCTATTGATGATTACAATATCTAAAAATCTTTAATTAGCGGCTTTTGTGGGGATGACAAATTAAATGAAAACAAAAGGCACGCAAACTGCTATGAGATCAAAATGAGAGAATCGTTGATAGGTAAACATTTTAATTACTCGGTTAAATATAAAATGAGAGGTAACATTTCTGAGCAAATTAGTCTAAAGGTTACTTTTGTTTGAAAGCATTCAACTAATCGTGTTTTGTTTTCTGTTCTTGGATTTTCCCCCGTTGTCTGCTACAGTGCACCGTGCTCAGATATACGAATCTCAACTGCCAATGTGAGCGCTTAGGAGACACAATACAGTTCAATATCAGTTCAATATCAGTTTTTCATTTTCAAGATAAACAGCCACAGTATGATTGTTTGTACAAACTCATAATAAAACACTGACCTGCCTTGCTTCCCATACTGGATTTATCCGCGTAGCTTTTGTATATGTTAGCATGTATGCATGCACCTCACTGATTTACAATTACATTAAGCCTCTGTTATTCATTCCTGCAGTGCAGCCCAGTTGTCATCACTTTTATGCTTTCGCAGCCATTTACCTGTGGCCTCTATCAATGGTATTTCACGAGTTGAGAGCCTGTAGTTCCATAGTGTCTTAAGCTGCGACAACACAAAGCTGGGTAACTGTGTCTTTTGCTTTCTGTCCACACTGACCATTTTCAAATCAACCCTAACCCTGACCCTAACAGAATCAAACTCACTTCAATTAATGTTACTGATGCAAATACACCCACCACATCTTGGTTACCTTGGTTATATGACCTTGGTTATCTTTTCAAGGTATAATGGACATGTTTATCTTTCTGCTCATCATGTAAGATTTCATTCTTCCTTGAACTTTGAATAGAGGACATGTTAATCTGTCATATCTAACTACCCTTCCTCCACAGGTATATTATCTGCATTACATAGAGGAAAAACATACCAAGTAGGGAAAACACACATGCCGTCTGGCAACCTACCTAGCTTTACAACAGTAGCTCCATGTAACATTATACCTAAATAACTAGATTTTAAATAAACTAGCTTTATCACTCATTTCTGTGGCTAACACATATTTTGGCAGCAAACTTACACCTTGTTGGCAATGAACTTAGATCTTTTGTTTGAGTAATTAATATTCATGCATTCCATCTGCATCCATTACCAAATCTATACTGTATGTCTACCCCATTTTGCCCCATTTTGATGATGCCCTGACCAGAGTTTTTTTCAACTCATGTTGATGCACCTAACATACACCCACCTAATCCATTTAATGGGACTGAAATAATCCATGACCTCTATAGATCTCTGCAGAATTGCAGCCACATTGGCAGGACTTCGCCTTCAAACGTCTCTGGCTCTTTTAAGCCAATGTGGCCTTTGATTAGCACAAACAATAAAGTCACACCTTCACAATGTTGAGGAATGAGTGAGCTAATTAGGGAAGAGAGCAAACAGAAAGATCTAGTGATGAGGGAATACAGATGAGTGGATAATCATAGTGGAGTGGTTTCTTCCAGCATGACCATGCCCCCATCCACAGGTTACAAGAGCTCACTGAATGGTTTGATGAGAATGAAAATGATGTAAATCATATGCTATGGTCTTCCGTCAAGAGATTTTGGACTGATATGTTAGACAGCACTCTCTACCACATGATCAAAACACCAAATGAGGGAATATTTTTTTGAAAGAATGGTGTTCCATCTCTCCAGCAGATTGCAGACACTGGGAGAATGGCAGCTCACAGTGGCCTAACACCTTACAAAGACACTATGGACCACTGTGACTGTACAAGATGTGCCTGGCGCATTTAGGAACGGTGAGGGATTGAGATGAATATATTATCAGTGTGTGTGTTAGGGGCTGAGATTGACTGAACCAAAGTTATCCTATTATCTTTCCCTTTAAGGAGAGTGTGCACCATGCAATTGTGTGGTGCAATTTTGGTGATGAGTGATAGCATGAGTAAGAGAGAGAGAATGAACATGATGCAAGCCTGCAACCATCTCTCCCCCTTTCTTGTCCCTTTCTTCTATAAATGAATATGAATAAATGAATTTCAGAGAATAAAACATCATTATGCTATTATGCTTGCATTTCCCTCTTGTCTAAGTAGAATAAACAACATATTTGCTAATTGTTAATTTCCAAGCCATGATTTTACTTTTAATATGGTCATGATACAAAACAAAGCTAAGTGATGTGTATGTTTGTATCAACACTGGCTGTAATCTAAATTAGGCTATTGACCTATATTGTGTTCAAAAAGGTATTATATTAGATTGTGCAGACTTTTGTATAATCATTTAGTCACCGCCACGTGTGAGAATGCATGAACAAATAATTTTCCATCTTGAGAGATTTGTATTAAACTGAAAAAGACAAGCGTTTTGTGATTTCAGAGATGTGTAGTTGGACGCGCCTCCACCAACTACAGTGACAAATGTAACACACAACCCAGGTGTACCACACTGTTGACCCGGGTGTGGTCATCTATGGCACCAAAACTGCAGTGCACTACCAGATTGATAACAACACACTCACTACTGCGCCTCTCCTCCAACCTTGGCACACAGCGCTTCACTGGAGAACCAAACACGTCCAGGCAAGGAGAAACAGCAAAATGTCACTGCATCAGTGACTGGCCACACTTTGCACAGTACACCTGTACGAAAATTGGACCATTTATGTTTTTTTTTTGTTTTGTTTTGTTTTTTGTTTTTTATTTGTCACCTGTCTGTATATTTTTATTTGACACCTGCCTGTTAGTTATTATATTCCACTGTGTGGAAATTCCAAATTGAAGAGTTTTTGTTCAAAAAAAAAAGTGCACACTGGAAAGTGAGTTCTGATTACCAGAAATCTCAGCACCTGGTGAAAGAATTGTTGGCTCAGCCATATGAACCCCTGCAGATATGGTATATTATGATTGTTTCATGCTCCAGGGCAGTACAAACATTTTTTGCCCTTTAAGACCTTGCACAGCTGGCTTGGCAGCATGGCAGTGAAACATGGGCTCCTTACTCATTTTAAAGCATTAGATTATTTAGACGATGAAAACCCATACAGGATAAAACTTCTATATTATAGCCAAATTGTAACAATTACAATCAAAGTGATTAAATCACTATCTGTGCTTTTAAGTGACATTAGATTTCAATGTGTGTTGGGTCTGGCCACTACTGCAGCATTCCCCTGCTTGGTCGAAATTTGGCTTGTGTGCAAGAGGAAGGAAATGATGGAGAATAACTCGAACATGCACACAAACACAGGACAAACACGCACACTTGCATCCTTGTTTTGTTGCATGTGTGTGTGCGTGTGTCTGTGTGCCTGCCACATGCGCGTTCCGTTGATGATGTTTTGTGTGTGTGTGTGTGTGTGTGTGTGTGCCTGCCACACATGCGTTCTGTTGATGAAGTTTGTTTCTGCAGATGGAGGTCTGTCTGTACAGCCATGGTGGCAATCACTGCTCATGCTGACTACCTAGCTCTTCTTTTATTTATTCCAAACAAACCAGAGGTGTAAAATGCATCACTTCCTGTGCAGAAGAGGATTTGATGAACTGGATATAAGCTGAATCAATACTGCATGGAATCAATGAGTAATAGAAAGTAGCAAAATGGACATTTACTCACATAAAAAAGATTACCCCCTTAAAACTTTCCTTTTCTTCACCAAACCTTCTTAGTACAGTGACTGTTCAGTTCAATTGTCCAATTTTTGACCATATCTTTGTTTCATTCTTCCTGTCCTATAGTCTGAGGTACATTCTGTGCACATATCACACACACACACACACACACACACACACACACACACACACACACACACACACAACCAAGACTGCAAGAACATCACGCACACACAGTCCCCATTGTGTCTAAGTGTGCAGGCTGCATCTGACTGAGGTCGCTGTCTTCATCCTGTCTATTATATGAACTGATTTGGCCGGAGACCTTCGCCTTGCTGCGAGCCATCAGTGACGTGATGCTGGCTGACACATCATGACGTGCCTCCCCTCGCTGACTCGGGGCACTCTGGTGGAGCCTGGTGCTCTACCTCACAGCCTGCAGTTACCGAAATATCACCTCACCGTTTTGACAGAGGGAAGAATAGCATGAGATGCGAAACAAAG
>OMKZ01003317.1:32877-43468 GCA_900302535.1 Neoniphon sammara | reverse complement strand
TCCCAGTTTTGGGAAACCCCAGTGCAGCTAAACAGTGCAAACAAAAAAAAACAAAAAAAAAGAATTTCTGCCGTTTTCTATGTTGGGTTCAGTGTTGCATCTTTCTATGTTTTGTAAAGCTCTGGTTTTTACATGGGAAGTCCAGTCAAAGAACGGGACCAGGAAAAGAGGTCAAAAACTTTTTTTTCCTTTTCTTTTTATCCAGAGGAATGGCCTCTTTGCTGCAGTTTTTGAAGAATGCCATGATAAAAGCATGGATGGATAAGTGCATAGTTTTTGTCCTTCCTTCAACTTTCATCTTTCTTTGTTTTCTGGACTTTTTGACGTGGTCTTTTAACATCACAACCTCCCCTAGTCCTTTATCTGTTCCTCACTCCTTACACTCCAAAGGGAATGTATGGCAGAGCCGGGGAAGGAACGGCTGTGAGAGAGAGAGAGCAGTGGAAGCAGGAGAAAGACCCACGCATGGTGAATGATCAATGCAAAAAAAAAAAAAGAGATGAAATTCACAGTCAGGGAAGGCGGATGGACTTTGCCAGTGATGTACCCAATAAAACCATAAACGCATTCACACACATACACACATACATACACACACAGACACCACAGAAGACAGGAACTGTTTTCTATCTCACTTTTATATCCAATTTATTCATTTTATTTGTTTTATCAGGGATGTGTTTCTGAAGAAAGCAAAAACCAGCAGCTAAAACTATGGTTATATACAGCACTATCTCTTCTACTATAGCTTCTCTTTAATCATACATGACAACTTTGCAACCAAAAACTCCTTTTCTTGTTCTTTGTTTTTGTTTTTGTTTTGTTTTGGGTTTTTTTGTTTGTTTTTTGTTTTAAGGTGCCATGTTCACTGTTGTTGATGTACTTTTTCTCTTTTTTGGCGTTAAACCAAGACTGTTTACCTATCACCTGCTAAAGAAAGTGTGTATTAAAAGACCAATATCACAACACTGGAAACATGGAGTCAGCGGCTTGTCGAGGCCGTAAAACGATTGGCGTCTTTCACCACATCCAGAAAGACAACTTGTCCTCCTCCTCACCAACTTTTTACACCTTCCCACAGGGAACAAACAAACTTTGTGTTTACCTACGCCATATCGGCTTGTCCTATTGGTCAGCTAACCAAAGGGGGAGGGCTCAAAACCAAAAGTGAGGCACTTGCACTACATGTGTGTGTAACTGAGCACTTAGTACACTTATTAATGCCTGTGGTTACTTCTAGAGAGTTTAAACTCTTTGTGTCACTTGCCATGCCCTCTCTGTTACAATCTAACAGGTTTGTAAAGGAAGTAACAAAAAAACATTTGACCAGCCCTGACTTGACCACTCCCCCTTTTGTACCTGCCATTTGCTCTGAGAGTATTTGAGTGGGAAGGGAAAAGTTTGATGCGTTCACTTCTTTGTCGTTTAAAGTGCACTGCACACTTCATTCACTTGGAAAAATGTAAGCAAAGCTTTGGCTAGGACTTTTTCCAGAGGCCTTGTGATTGGCTAATGACCTTGTTATTGACAAGGTAAATGGTGGGATAAATGCAGCTAGCTGATTTATTATTTGAACACATCCATGTGAATTCTGGCCACCTAGCTGGCTCCAAGGCAGGAAAAATCACAAGGCCAAACAGTTTACTGATGTTTGCTTTGTAGTGATAGATGGACCAACTCTTGTTACCTGGGGCTGCATTCAGCTATGTTACAGTGTGCTGAAATTGATAGAAATGTCTTGTGTTGAAGTTAAAACAAATGTTACTACCAACAGGCACATTGCCATTTCTCTTCTGTTTACTAATATCGTCTCTGTATTAGTCAGTGCATTGCATTTCCTTGAATGCACCCCATATTCTTTTTATGGCATGTTTGTCACATTTAGAGGATTGTTTAACACAAGAAATATACAAAACCAACACCAGCTAATAAACTCACAAGCTAGCCCACTCAGTATACTTCCACACCTGAAAATCGTAGCTCTTTTATTTTTGCTCAACTCTTTCTATTTTGTCCATTTATCAGTATGTTAATGTAGATATGTAGTTCTTATATTTTCTCTAAGCTCCATTTTCATGAATGATATCTCGATCAAATCTCTATCCACCACCTTTTGAACAGCAGAGGTTCAAGTATGATATGGCATGGGGAAATAATGTATCGTTCAACCTTTCAGGCTACTATTGTTTTGATTATAGGAATAGCCTTAAAGTCGCTCTTTAAAAAATCATTGTGCTTCTTCTGTCATTATTTTGGTGACGTTTCAGCAAGAAATATTTAGATTATCTCAAAATGATTTGCCATTGTATTATGTGAACGTATTGTTGTTTGAGAAAATAAGACAAATATATATATACTTAAAGAAATACATGTTAGAATTTAAAGTGAAAGCAAAAAAGACACATGGATTTGGCTGTTATTGTTTTTTTTTTTTATATACATGAAAATATATACTGTTTATGGATTGTTTTGTTTTCATGTTCTACTGAAGGAAATTTTGTGGCTGTTGTAACTGTAGGAGGGAGACCAGGCGTAATTTTCCAATGCGAGGCAAGCTTGTTATGCTCCTTTCAGTCGGCGTGACCCGCACACTCCTGCCTGGAGGCTCCTTCACGTCACGCGCCCCACTGCTAGCGCTGCTTAGTGGTCAAAGAAACACACTTGATTAAAACCTTTGTAGTATTTCTAATTCTCCTCTCACTGTGTAACGCCGGCCCACTTGCAATTAGTTTGAGTGACAGCTCTGGGCGCTCGCGCATGTGCTTTCATGGTGCGCACGCGCTTTGTGTGTGTGTGTGAATGTGAAGAAGCCCCGGGGCGACTGTGCGGACCCGCCGCTGAAGCACGGTGCTCTGCCCCCCAGCCCGAGGAGTTGCATACCTACATGGAATGGCCTGTGGGGTTTGGTTGGGTTCAGTTGACGCTGTTGACTGCAGCGCTCCTGTCAAAACCAATACGCTGAGATTACAGGATGTTTTAGTTAGGCACCGCGGTCCAGTCGCGGTCGGCTGATGTGTTTTTGCCCGCAGTTGTAACGTCCGTGTTTTCTGGAATCCAATGCACTCCTATTAATGTCGCCCTTTCCTCCTTCATTGTGGTGCTTCATGTTTGTGCTCGGACCGTCTCCTCCATTGGTGCTTGGAGATCCTGGCAGCCAATCAGAATCTATCCGGTTTCTGTCCAGGAACAAGTCCCTAGTTCACATCTTTCACTGGTGATGACCAGACTGGATATTGTGGGTGTCAGCACCTTCTAGGCAGCTAATTTAAAGTGAAGTTGTCCCTAGATGCTCTTTCTAGGTCAGTGTTTTGATTTGGGCTAAATAAGCTAATCTCAGACTCTTGTTTAGGGTTAATCCAAATTACCTCAATAGAAAGGATATTTGCTGCCGTATTTCTCACAGCTCTCCATCTCATAGATCTGCTTGGCAGTAAGGAACTAGGGGATTTGTTTCTGGACCGTGGCCTGTCCTGCACTGAAGTACTGAGAACATCTTGGTCCAATTTAATACCAATGGCCCAAAGATGGCCTTAGCATCAAGGTGCTTCAGGGACACTCAGCCCAGATCTGTTTTACTTAACTGTACACACTAATACTGGTGCTGTGCACTCGACAGGGAGTGGGGGGTTGTTATATACCCGTGCAGTGCTATTTCTCCCTTGTGTCCTATGATCGCTTATATAGTCTTCTCCATTTTGTACACAATGTCATGCTGTAGAACATGAAAATAAAAACACCCTGCCTCAAGTCTACCAAGTGTCCAGACACGACTTAGTGGGTCACCCCTAACCTCTGTTCTCTCTCCTACTTCCTTTTCAGTTCTCTTGCTTTTATTTTGTTGATTAGTGATGATTACTGTCTGTTCATAGTGTTTCCATGTAATTCTCTGACTCATTTCTGGGGCATGTCCCTCTAGGTAAAAACAAAACCACTGAATTTACAAATTTCATAGAATAAGAGATCAGTTATATGTTGTGAATTACAACACAGATGCTTATGCGGAGCCTAAACCAAGAAGTATTTATGAGGTTTCCCATTCAACAAACTAATGTACAGTACGGGAAATGCAAAGAAATTGTTAATATTTGTGGCAAAGTGGTTGGCACCAAGTCATTCATGGTTGGATTCCTCTTTAGCATTTAGTAAAATGAGAAATTGCAAATTCTGCCAATATCAGAGCTGCAGAGATGGCAGAGCATATTCTATAATTCTGTTCCTTTTGAGCAAAACTGGCACAGCAAGAGAAGGATCATAACACTCAACATTTTACTCCCAAATTCATATCTTAATGGTGCCAAGCATGCCATATGGTAGCATCCTCCTGTTTTCTTAAGACAATCTAACTTATTCACATGAAGTCAGAAGTCAGCGTTCGACCCAGCAACCTGCAGGGAGCGAGAAGCTCAACGTGAGCTCTGAAACGGTTAGCCATTGTGAACAAGTGTTCAGCACAGCAGAATTAAAACTGTGGCATCAAAGAGCCTCAATAGGCGGTCTTGTTGCCCTAGTGAGAGTGATATGAATACTTATGAGGAATTTTTTTTTCTTTCTTTCTTTTTTTTCCAATTGGAACCGCAGCGGCTGGTCTGGCTTTTGTTCTCTGGTGTGTTTACCCCCCTACCGCGGCCTATTAAAGGGCTGAGCGTTCAGCTGTGATTTATAAGCTGAATAAAACAAGATAGCATTATTGTACTTATGGAAGGCGTAAAAATCAGCTCTCATGAGTTATGAAGCCCCCACCCCCAATGTACATGTCCTTACACACACACACACACACACACACACATCATTGTCCAGCTTAGCTACTGGGCAGTGATGGCTTTAACAGCAGTTCATGTGTTGACAGTTTTATAAGCATTTCTGGTTTATATACCTGATCTCTACTGATATCAATATTTCATACTCTACATGACAAGACTTGTTTGTTACAAGAGGCTGGCACTAAATGTTATATCCAAGTATAATACAATATATAAGCTACAATATATACAGTCTAAGCTACCATACAGTATATCTAAGCTTCAGTATCAGTATATATCAGTACATTGACTTGATATCCTAGACTTTAAATATCTTCAGAGTGAGTCAAAAAGGACAAACTGTAGTGTGCATTGGATGTCCAGTTGCAAAAAGACATAACAAGGGTAGAGTCAGTTCAAAAGCTACTGATTAAGACAATGTGCCTTTAGTCAGGAAGCCCTTTCAGCTCTGTGGCTGCTGATCAGACGGCCAGTCGAATCTACCATTTGAGCAGATGCCCACAGGGGTGTGTGAGTGTGTTTCTGCCCCGCCGGCCTCCAGGTCCTTTACACAGACCCTCCTGTGTTCCGGCAGAAATACCACTAAACAATAGACAACAAAAGACAAACGGCAGGTGGGCTCAGTGTGTGTGTGTGTGGTGTTAATAGTCTAAAGTCAATGTCAAGGATTATGCCCCCCCCCCATTTTTACTCAGACACCATGCCTGTCAGATGGGTCGGTGGGTGTTCCCCAAAGTCTCTGTACAGTATTTAAGGTTTCAAAGTCGTGGAAATTCACTCTAATGAGGCAGACTTCAAATCTGTTTCAAATATATCGGACAATTAAGTGTCAATATGTGCGCAGTATACCTTATTAGTCATGACATTGCCTTGTGTGACCCTGAGAGTAGGTTGAGAAGCATTCAAACTGCCCAGTTCCCACCAATCCAGGGACTAGTTTCCACGGCGACTATATTGACGGGCAGGTCATGCATGGCTGGGCCTGCCCACTGAGACCCGGGGTTGGACAGTATTGTTGTCAATAAAAAAAAAAAACAGAAAAAAAAAGAGGAAGGGTCCCTCCTCCTTTCAGGAATGTGGACGAGGGTTGAAAGAGGGTGAAGCGGCTCCTGCGCTTGCCTTGGCTCAGTTTCAGGTTTCCCTTATTTGATTGAAGAAGAAGGGAAGTCCGGCTGATCCTGGGACCGCGCTTCCCAGGAGCGGCTTCACCCCAGTGCTGTGACGTTTTTTGGGGGAATATAGGAGTCCTGAATGTGCCTTGATGAGCATAGAGTTTCTAGAGTGGACCTCATCTCGACAGAATGGGTTCGTCCTGTCTAGAAATTCTCTGTGGAGGTGTATTTGCTGTGATATGCAGGTCCACAGCAATGATGATGGAATGTCTCTGGTGCTGGCTAGTCTGAGTTCAGCTTTCTATAACTCTATTTCAAAGATTTGTGATACAAAGATGATGTTCTGTGAGTTGCGTTCGGGGGCCCCTTTGGCCCCCCTTGGTTCTGGAAAGATGTTGCTGTGAGGAACTTTCAAGGTCTAAGAGCGACTTTTCTACTCTTTGCTGTAACTTGTAAACTGTTTTTCGATCCAACCTTATGATGATACTGTGTTTTAATGTGTTTCGTCTTTCTTTCTTATTTTTTTTCTTTGTTCTCCCAAACATGATTCCTCTCTCCCTTTGTATAAGGGCTTGTAGATAAATGTATGTTGATGTGAAGAATTGCTGTTGTGGTGCAATCTAGAAATGTTTGGGAAATCAAGGAAGCCTCATTTAGCAAATAGCATGTGAAACAGTCGGTGAGATGATCCATTTTTTTAGCGCGGAGCTACCGAGTGGTATCCAAAAGAACTTGAAAAATTCTAATTTGTTTTCTCTGTGAGGGCAGGTGAAGCATTTCTGAAGGTCTCTTAACTAAAGTGAAAGGAAAAGACCGAATACCAAGTCATTATCTGCCTGAACTTCACTAACTGATTTGGATGTGATTCTGCAAAAATGCCAATTATGTGTGAAACAAGCCAAAAAGAGATGTTGATTTGGGATGTATGTGCCACAGCTCCCTCATTGTCACTTCAATATGCAACACAGAGAGTGGTGACCCGCCCTCTCTTGAAATCGGATCATCCCACTGGCTGTTTTATCCGTTACCTATGATTACGACCATGTAGACCTCAAGAACTCAATGACTGTCGCACTGGATTTTTACACTCTTTTTTCAAACATATATATACATATATATATATGCTCTGGTCTAACTGTATTTTTACTACTGCATGTGCATGCAAACAAGGAACCTATGAAATATATGACTTTATATAAATGTGCTCTATTTGTGCTGTGGCGTCCAGAAGACGAGTTGAGAGCGGCCGCTTTGCCACAGTGTGGTTCTTCTCTCTTGCATAGCAGCATCTTGTGTTTTCTGAAAACGCTCAAACTGTACAGCTTAATGTGTTTTTGAAGGGATTTCAAAGCATTGGATTGGTTTAAGAAAAGAAATACCTATTTTCTGCTTTTAAATCCATATAACAGAGTTCAAAGCAGCTGGGGTTCCCTGTTGGCCTGGTCCACTTTATCATGGTTTAGGGCACGCTCCCTCCATCTCTGTCATGAGTATTAACAGTGAGAGTCTGGCAGGATGCTTTTGGAAGACAGCTCACTAGAGGAGGCTGTGCACTAACCTACATCTTACAGTTGTAGTCATGGGCACGGTGCCAGCTTCAGTTATGAGGAGGCCGTCGCTCTCAAGTCTGAATTCTCAGCCTTTCTTCCTCCACCGGCGGCCCTGACCTTCCGCCTGCTATTTTGAAACAGCATTGAATTCTTTAAAGGGATGTTATTTTCAACATCTGTGAGTGCAGTCAGGAGCGTCTGACATCACATGTTGCTTTTCAGACATTGTAACATGAGTAAGCATGTGTTGTTAGTCAAACAATTTAAGTTAGTAATATGATGCTTTATTTTCCCCTGAAGGAGACATTCACTTTTCTCCAAAGGGTCAAAGATCAAGCTCAGGCTCACAGCAGCCCCGCAGCTGGTAGAGATTCAGTGTCTTGCTCAAGGACACTTCAGCAAGGTGGATGCTCGCCAACACAGAGGCTTGAGCCCAGGTCCTCTGCTTGAAGGACAGTCTCTCAAACAACTAGGCCATCCTGCTGCTGCTGTTTTACAATGTAACACAAGATGTATTCAACTCCTTTTAAAGACCGCAGCAGCTAGTGTGGGGCAAATCTCTGTTCTCTAAATTATGAAATAACACTCCAATTTTCTAACCCTGACCCTATTTGTTCACAAAAATCTCATCCTCAGACTGTGCTCAGTTGGCAGCGGCTGCTCTCCACTCTCGCTCGGCCCACTGCAGTATGTTGCTTTTTATACTTTTGAAGCCTCTTATGTAAATGTTTGATATGTGTTTCCAGACTGTAAACTAACACTAGATGCGACGCTTGTCCCTCTCAAGAGCTATTTATGGACGGTGCATTAAGTGACACAGCGGGTTGTAAAATGTTCACTTTACATTGTCTGACAGGGACATTGGGATGGAGATATTATTGCTGTGCTGAGGTAAAGCAAAGCTCAGGATGTTGTTTCATGAACAGGCTCAGTTCACTCCACACTAAAAATGCAGACCAGTGTAGTTCAAATTATTGAGGATTAAAAATTGGGGGGTGGTGTCTAACTGTGCAGCTAATTTTTTTGCACTTAGGTGGTTAGTGGTTGACTGGCCATGCACCACAACTACGGCAAATATTTGGAACCTTTGTGAAATACATTTTTTCTCCATGTGAGATCAGAGCATCAGTAAAATATTGTGTCATCGCTACACCTTGACTGCCTCCAAGGCAGTTTGGATGAACTCCCACAGAGATGGTGCTCAGTGCCAGTCTACACTTCCCACATCATGAGGGTTAGGCAAAAATGTCATGGCACGGGTGTAATCCCTTAAAAGTGTCTCATCCAATCAGTATCATTTACTCCAAGTTTCTGATTGTGAAACCAGCTCCCTCCAGGAGAGCATTTCATTTTACTGGAGGCTGAGGAATTATTTACTACACTGGAGTGCTTTGACATCTCAAATACTGTCAACTCTAATAAGAATGCTTGTCTCCCAAACCCCATCCTTACCATCCTTCTTATTTTTTTATTCACATGCAGTATAGTAAGTCAAGGAGCTGCTTCCTTAAACTATCGGATGAGCTCCAAAATGGGCCCCACAGGCCCACTTCTTCTGGCTCCTCTGGAGGAATACTATGTTTTCATCAGTCTGATGTGTTGGCCCCAGGATGAGAGAGACAGCATTTTTCATTCTGGGCTGAAAAGGTTGAAGAAATGTGGGCCTAGGATATCCTGATACGGGAAATTAGGTCAGACAGTTTGGGGAGGTGCACGCTGTTTTCAAATTGGCTTTCCACCCTTTTCTACCCATCATTTTCGCATCATGCAACTGCAACATTTATATCAGTCTGCATCATTTATCAAGCAGAATTTATAAAGGCAGAGTTTGAATATGCAACTAAATATCTCAGCTGCAAACATTTGTCTCATGTGTTTTATTTTTCATAGATACCTCTTGGCCAGCAGTTAAGCATCTTTCAGCACTCGCGAGCTCATATCACACACGCTCACACGTACGAGTGAAAGAGGTGTGAAAGCCAACTGTGTCATTAGATCATATGTCGTTGGGGCGGTATGGTGAGCATATGTCCCCGTGGCTTAAGGACTCATCCCCCTCATGATTTGAAGAAGTTGCTGGTGGGAACCTCTAGTGTCTCGCCAGGCTCAGGCGCAGGCCACCGGCGGAAAAGCAGAGCCCCACCAAGGAGCTGGTAGCAGCAGTGTGTGTCTGCAATGTGAGATGGAGTGTGTGTTGCAAATGACCACCTGAGGTATGTCCCATCTGCTCCATGCAGCATTTACACCTCCTCCTGTGTTGTGTGTGTGTCTGCAGACATACAGACATACGCAAGCCTGTGCACTAGACGCTCAAGTGTGCATGCATGCATCTTAGTGTTTGAGAGTGTGCGCATGTGCATGTGTGTGCGCGTGTGTGTGTGTGTGTGTGTGCGCGCGCCCCACAAGGCCAGATCAAGTCATTCCTGGGGCCATAAATACACATTTCCATGTGCAAGCTGTCAAAGCTCATGCATTATCAACTACCACATTGACTTAGCATAATAATCCTTCCCCCTGGTGCTTTTCATACCAGCCGAAGTCTGTGTGCTATGTTATCATAAACAGTGACGTTTTCTACATCAGCCTGCATCAGTTGACCAAAATGAAACATGCAGAACCCAAAGCAAGGGATTTCACATGCGGAATGTGTGTATGAGATGCTTGTATCTGTTAAAAAAAGGAGGTCAGGTTCGCAGTGATGGACACACACTGTATGTGGCTTAATGTTGCCATCTCAGTAAGTGTGATGCTCATCTGGGCCCCAACCGCACGCTGCGCATTCATCAAGCAAGAAAAAGAGCAGCCGTGTGCTTTCAGGGGCGATGAGGAGGCAGCAGGTTGAGGGGTGCTGAGAGAAGCTCAGCCAGCGCAGGAATTGAGGTCTCATTGAGTCAAGCCCATTGGGCGCGAGGGATGTTTGGCTTCGGTGGAGCACAGGGGGCTGTTTGTGTGCATGTGCATGTCCAAGTCGTTGAATAATGGATGAGGGCGATGAGAAACAACCTATAGCCACGACGCACGTCCATCCACACACCGTGACCTCAGTTTGATAAGCATCACTGCTGTCCATAAAATCAGTAGCTCTCCTGTGTGATGCCACCTTTACTGGGTGGGTGCAGGAGGTCCAAAGTGGGGGGAGTGGGCGGGGTGGGGGGAGAAATGTGAAGAG
>OMKZ01003314.1:2263-13002 GCA_900302535.1 Neoniphon sammara | reverse complement strand
GTTTTTTTTCCTTTTTTTTTTTTTTTTTTTTTTTTTTTTTGAGTGAAGTGCTTTTTCACTTGCACCAGATTCATTTTCAAGCACTGTTTCTACTTGAAAAATACATCAGAACTCCTTTCAGTACTGCTTTCTCTCTCTTCTAGTCCTCTTTTACACTCTGATTTCCTTTCTTGTTTGCTTTACTCTTCCCTGTTTACATTTCACCATTTCTGCAACACATCCTCCAACGCAGACAACTACATAGGTTGATTGTTGCTACCCTCAATATGACTTACAGATTATGACACACAGGACCGTTTCAAAATGGTCGCCGTTTGATTACGTTTAGGCACCAATACTACTTGGTTAAGTTTAGGAAAAGATTACGGTCAAGGTTAGGGTAAGGTTATGGTAAAGACTTTTGTCGTCATGGTCCCAATAATAAACACTCAGAAACTAACCTGAAAATGAAACCTAAAAACCCAGAAACGAACACCAGTCTTGCGTCACTCGGGACTCAAACACAGGTATCCCATGTGAAAGTCCTGTGTTTTGTTAACTCGACAGAGGTGCTAATTTAGGAAATGCCCCTGTTGGTCGTTTTACAGGGTAGGAACAAATGATCTACAGAGTCATTCTTTGTGGGAGGACGCTCTGCACCATCTACACTAATATGTGGTATGTAACCCTTTTGACCCTTTCACCTTGATGTGGTCAAACACATGAGCTATCCACACAGATACTATGATTACCTCTGAAAGGGCAACTGTGTCAATCCTGCCACAACTAATTTTAGCACTTAAGAAAGGGTTATTGATTAATCAGAACTGTCACAACATGTTAAGTTGTGATCGTATTTCACTTAAATGACAAATTCACCATCGGAATGAGAGACTTTAAAGGTGAATACTGACATTTACAGTAGTAGCCCATTTACTTCTGTCTACATCTAGTTTACATTTTCCCCCCTTTTTATTTTATTTTTTTATTTTTTATTTTTTGTTAATACAGATTTTACAGTGTCAAAATTTGAAACTGACTGCTGCATCGACGCCCCAAATAAGATGTGGATTTGACAATGAAGTTTGTATGGTGACGTGTTTCAATTTTTTTTTCCTGGTGTAGACGTCCCAAGGTATCAACTGATTGACAGTAAGCAGAGCGTTACATAATGCATACATTGAAATGAAAACACCCACTGAAATAACATTGACAAAGCATTACTGTGATGGCTTTTCTAGCTGAGGCAATTTTCAAGTCTGGGGATGTTGTTTTTTTATACTGGACTAAAATGAATAGCAGAAAATGGCTTCCTCTTAAGCAAGAAAATCAAGCCCTGATATGTCCAACTGTATGCAGGCACCACCAGCAGTTATGTAAAGAAGAAAGAAGGATTGGCGCTCACAATAAACAAACAAACAAACAAAAAAACTTAAAGCAGGGGAAGAAAAACAAAAAACACCGGCATTATCCTTTAAAAGGTATTCATAAGGTTCCCACTTTGCAAGCACGTGCGTCTTGGTTTTGATCAACAGATGGCGCTGTGTAGTCATTGAATTTTATTACATTTGCTAACAAGGAATGAGCTCCTGGACCTTGATGAGGTGGAGGGGACTGTTGAGCACAAAAACAATTTTTTGACAACCTAGAGGGAAACATCAAGGGCAACCCAGCAGTCTGCCCCAGTCTGTGTCTGCCTTTTGCAGCAGCACACACCCAGAACATGGTGAATTATTCATGCCAGCGCTGACACTAGGACCTAGATCAGGTTTACACTGTCACGCTGATCCCCACAGTGACCAAGGATGAGACAGCAGAGAAAAAGACATCGTATGCACACAGTCACACAGGCGTGCGTGCATACACACATATACACATCTGTTTTTGTCTGACTGATGCAGAGTGAGGTATTTCTGTTGTCTAGGAGGAAAAATAGCATGTAATGAGGGCTACAAATAGATGATCCTAATACCATATTGCTCTAAATGAAGTGGAAGCGCTTATTTTGATAAGTTTCTACTTTAGATTGCACAGGATAGACATTGGCAAGGTGTGTGAGAATGGAAAGATCATGTGTGTTTGTTAGAGAGAGAGAGAGAGAGAATGACATGCAACAAAACTCATTCATTCCATGTGATGATATTGTGCTGGATTCAAACACATGATGTGAGGCAGTACATGTGCACCTTTAGCCCACTTATCCATCAGAAAAACTTGATGCTGTTACTCTAAATGTTTCAAAGAAACCAGTTCAACTAGGGATGAAATTTACTCAGGGTGAGTGATGATATGCATGGCTTTTTATCTGTGGATCCCCCCTCAGTGGTGTATGGCAGTATAATGAAGATAGATGGTCTCGCTGTACACCGAGAATTCGTTATGACTGTGCAGTCACCCTCATACATTAGGAAGCAGGATTTGAGTGTTACTGTGCTACTCCCCTTCTGGCTGAAGGGCCATTATCACACTACCCACCACGCACAGCAGACAGAGAGGGAAAGCCACAGAAAATGAGAGGGAAAGTGGGAGAAGGGGAGAGAGAGAGAGAGAGCAGAGGAAACAGGCGAAAGAGGATGTTCCAGATTTAATGAGATACTAGATAGCAGTAGCCTTCCCAAGAAAGTGTAGCATAGCCTAAGCTGATAATAAAACATTTCATGCTTTTTTCATCTGAATTGCAGAATTATTTTTAAAGGATAGGTTCAGTATTTTTCAGCCCAGGCTATATTGAAATGTTGATACCTATTATTTATAACTACACAGCACAACCTCACCCTTTGCTTTAGTGACAAGAAACTTACCACTCTGCTGCAGCTTCTTGCTAGCTTTCAACACAGTCAGATCCTCCTTTCTTTGATATTACACGTGTAACACATTTCCCCGTGGGGAAACTGATTTGCAGCAGAATCACATGGCATTTCAACATCATGTGATGTGTAACACATGAACACACGTTATTGCAGGTTGGAAATTTACAAAATGAGAATTCTGAGGTCTGAGTTCAAGTGAACGCAGCGTTAGCCGAGTTAGCAACAGAAGAGTGTGGATGTGAGGCGATGTATTAGCATAAATGCTACATGAAGCCTGTTCAAAGGCACTGCTTGCAGCCATTTGGTGGTGCCTGGACCTTTTCAAAATTTAAATGACTGCTGTGAGTTTCCTTTCAAAAACTGACATTTATAATTGTTTTTGAGGCAGAAAAGGAGTGGCTTGTCGCACTGTGCTGAAAGCAAGAAGCTGCAGCAGAGTGGTGGCTTTCACGCTATGACAGCTAGCGGTGAGGTTGTACGGCAATAAATGGTGGGTATCAAAATACAGAGCCTATCCTTTAATAGGATTATTTAGGGAGTCATAATCTGTTCAAGATCACATCTTGAGCTTTAAGGCAGCTTCTGTTAATGTTTCAGTCTGTGTGTGTGCTTGTGTGTGTGTGTCTTCATGTTCGAAAGGTAATTTGGCTAGAGGTCAAACATACAGTGATTCATTCTTTCTGCGAGGACATTTCTTATATGTAAGAGTCCACTGAGGATACTGTAGCGTGATGTGCCATGAGCCGAGTGGGTTAGGAATAGACCAGCGCCGTCCCAACTGGGTTTCATAATGAGGTGCCAGAAGAGTTGGCAGAAGATTGGGGGGTAATTTGGAGAACATGAAACGGAAGGACTTTCCCCCTGAGTTCATGTAGCAACCCCTAATCAGTCGCGGCCTCGTCTCTTGGTGGCCCCACACAAACAAACTCTTTTCATTTCCGTGACATTGTGCTCTCTTTGTTTATCTCTCCTTCTGACTCATTGTTTTTCCCTCTTGTCTCTCCCTTTTCTGTCTTGTTCTCCCTCACCCCTCACTTCTCTCTCCCCCTCTCTCTCACTGAGATCACTCTATCGATCGAGCAGCTCTCCTGTCCTTGTCCTCAGTGAAGGGCTTGGATAGCACACGATATTTCTGACAAGAAATTGTTTCCCATGAGGTTGCACTGTCACATCAAACTGGGCAGTGATGATGAGTTGAGATAAATGTGCACACAAGTGTACACAACCTGTCACTGGAAAACACTGTGGCAAGAGTGGTTAACTGGGTACTAAACCACTACACTTTGCTTTCTTTTCCATGATTTAAGAGTCGTTGCAGAACGTATAATAATGCTGTTTACCTAATTTGGTGCCTATGAGTCAGACGGTGACAAAACCTGTTTTTTAATGATGTACAATTGCAGAGCATCCACGGTCAAGGAGTTTGATGGTCAAGGAGACAACTTCACAGACGAAGGAGAGCTGCACGTCTACCAAGTTACATAACTGCAGGGCGCACAGTGTGGGAGATACAGCCCTGTTAACATTTTCATTTTTATAAGAGCTCCCCTGTCAGGTCAGGTAGGATAAGGTAATGCGTTTATTTTTGCCTCATGGCCCCACCGAGCATTCAGTTTTCCATCTCATGGCTCCATCCAACACAGCTGCAAAGATATCTTAGTGTACAGACACACACACAAACAATATGAGTGATTCATTGTTGAATTACTCAAAAACATGACATTCAGATTTCAAGGTTGGAGACAAGTGTTTTATGCACAACTTGAAATGAGGATTAGTCATGGATATAAATTAAGCAAACAACACTATTCAAATTACAGTCTGTAGATCAAATACAATGCACATAAAAGAGGGACTCAGGAAAAAGTAATCCAAAACTAACTTTAGGCTACATTACTGGAGTAAATCAGTAGATTACATTGCTTATTTCAATGTAGGGTATTATAGTTTATATAAATTAAACTACCCACCCCTGATTGGACAATATTGTAGTCTGAAGGACTGATATGACTTTGCTGAAAAGCATGTTTTCTCAGTTCTGCTCAGTTAGTTCCTTTTTTAATGACTAGAAAATTAGTGATCAAAAGCGTGTTATGAGGGGTCTATGGACAAGGGACTGCTAATTAAACTTGCCATTGGTCATAGATAATTGGGCACAGACCTTCAGAATCTGCCCTATCAAATGCACTGTATCACAAAGGGATAATCTAATGTACTTCATAATGTAGAATTAGGTTTTCATGTGTAATAAAGTTCAGTGTGTGAAGCAGGGCACTGATATTTACAGAGGCAATGGCTTGATTCCCATTACAGCCAACAATACTTGAAGGAACAGGAAATTAAAATATGGAATTTCTCATTAAAATATTTTTTATTTCATCATTGGATGTAGGAACCATCATGAAACTGAGAGAATCTGAACTCCTTTGTCTACAGAGAGAAGCCTATTGGTTGATTTCTCCTGGGTCCAACGATCGGTTTTGCTGGGGATTAAAAGATACTCTCACATGTCAGATTGGAGCAATCCAATCAGACCACAACCTCAGTTTTTCCCACGGTGCCCAAACTTGCCGCTGTGGGCTATGCGTTGCAAATTGTGGTCACTCACTCACACACTTA
The DNA here is from genome assembly GCA_900302535.1 of Neoniphon sammara. Lineage (NCBI taxonomy): Eukaryota > Metazoa > Chordata > Actinopteri > Holocentriformes > Holocentridae > Neoniphon > Neoniphon sammara. The sequence goes on along the minus strand of OMKZ01003314.1, from coordinate 7,594 downwards.
TGTACGTTTAGTGGGGACGTTTATCAGTTACATTTAATAAGACACACATGCAACTGATGTATGGACACACGGAGGACAACAAATAACATAAGATGTGAGGACATGCGATATGGTTAGCCAACTTTTACTCATGCCACATAATTGCTACTTGCCAGTCCTTCCAGCTGTAATTTATGTAGTGCTACGCTACACTAACTCCATATCACACAGTTGTTAGCGTAGCGTAGCATTACACATATAGCTGTTAACCAGTAAAATCGCAACCATTATTACATTATTACTCAATTCAATGTAATTAGCAAGCATAGAAAAACATTTTTTTCAACCCCACCCTATCCCTGCTGTTAGACTTGGTTACACCCGACCCATCCTCGTGTGTCCTTGTCTTCTCAAGCAGCACAAGTATGAAAAGAGCGAAAAAAAGACTAACCAACAAATTTAAACTGTGTGGAGATCTCAACCCCCCCCTCCTCCCCCAGTCTAATTTACGCCCTTGCAGTACACCTGCAGTACAGGTGCGCCGTGGGTCTGGACGATTTCGTACTTGTTATTTCTCCTGCTCCCATTTGACTGCCCCTGTTGTCGTCCACTAGCCTCAAGAAACAGCAGTGACTGACAGTAACTGCTAGCTTGTTAGGGCCAATTTTGTGCTGTTCCTGGATATAAATCCACCATTTTACTGAGGATTATTTTACCAATCTAACATTATATAAGATGCCTCAGTCTAATATGGGGCTTTAACTAGCAATGGCCATCAGCTGTGGACTTTCTCACATCAACTCCAACTCCAACTTCCAGCAAGCTGAATATTTTCACTTTGCTGGACAGTTGGTTGGTCTTACCACAGTCTAGACAAACCCCAGAAGCCCACCCAACCCAGCTGGATTTGATTACTTTGGAAAACGCAGCTCCTAAAACTCAATTTATTAGTTATTGGTGTTTAGGAACTCTCAAATCTTGCTGAATAATGAGGATAGTACTCAACCTAGCATAGTACAAGCATAATACTATGCCTTTAAAATGTATGGACTCCTGGTTTTGTAAGGTGCCTTGGATAAGCCTCCATCAAATGGCATTGTTTATGTTATTCTTACATAACTGATTGATTTGAACGCGGGTCCTCCACAGAGGGAGTTAGCAGGGAGTGTCTACAGTAGCAGGCATCCAAAGGCAAAAGTCTCCCGGCTGTCATAGATATTTTATGTTTTAAATTTTTTTATTTTTGCCTTTTTAGTAGCTTCTGGTCTGTAGCACTGACGAGCCAAATTACAATACATGTTTCAGAGTATTGCATCATATGTCATCATTCGGCAACAATGGATTGCTAAAGAGGCATTTTGTCTGCTCGGTGGTTTGTTTGTGCGTTCACTGTGCCTGACTACTAGACTGGATGTCTCTTCATCTGCTGAGGCCAATGATTACCTTGAATAAGATAACACAAGGTCACCTGCCCACAGCACATCAGCTGGTGGAAGCAAATTGGAGTTGCTGTCTGCTGCCCCCAGGGACGAGGTTTTCCTTCCACAGCTATTACAAATACATACCAAGAGCGACCATAATGGTTATGTCTCTATTAGCTTTAAGGTAAACTTAGGTCAAACAGAATTGGGATATAAATTTACACTGTAGTTTCTTTAAACCTATCCAAGTTAACACTAGCTGCAGGACAGGTGAGGTTTGCCACACTGGGCTGCATAGGGAGACACTACAGGGACATAACCTCTCCAGTCTTCACCAGAATACCAAGCAAACCAATTAAAAATATATTTTCTACATTTTTTTTTTTGCAGTGCTTTGAATGCCAGAAGGGTTAGACAACCAATTTAGTAAACTTTCCTGTGATTGACAGTTTACTTAATACTATCGGAACTTTCCTAATGCTGTAAATTCACCAATCTGGCACTGAATCTACGGGTTTCTTTGAATCTATGGTTTAACTCAGGTCTGATTCAAGTGTGTTTTGTTTTCTGTTCCCAAAATAACACCAGAACAAAGTTTTCCACCAGAGCAAGCAGGTTAATGGAATTTACAGAATGAGAGGCCATCTTGCCCACCTTTCTCAAACAGATACACAGTGGCAGCAAAAATATTCTGACTAGGATACACACTCACACACTGTTTCATCTCAAGTTCAAGTTTATTCAGAGCCCTTAATCACAATAACAGTATCAAAGGGCTTTACGGGCCCACAGTTCATAGAGAACAAAACAGCACCCCCTGACCTGAACGCTCATAGCGAGCAAGAAAAAAAACTCCCCCAGAAGCCAATAGGAAAAATGGATGTAGGACCACAGAGAGAGGGAAGCTCCTTCCAGGCCGGCCAGGAGTGCAACGGGTGCCAAATGGGCATTATTTATCTATAATGATGTAGCAATTTGTGGTAAAAATCAGTAACACTAGTAATGCCAACAGGCATAAAGACTGTCCAGTGCGTGAAACTTCAGAGTGACCTGTGGAAGTCAAACCAACACAACTGTCAGTGTTTACAGTCTGCTGTGGCGTGACCTGTGGACTGGCTGCAATGTTGAAATTTCCCTTTCAGTGAACACCAGCATTTATCAACTGGATTATTCGAGAGTTGATTTTTAACAGAATTCTTGATGTGGCATGCTGATCTTCACTATTGAAGGAAGGATGATTTTTTTGTTTCCATACAGTGTACCAAAAATTATTTTACCTACCTTCTGTTTTGTTTTGTTTTTGTTTTTGTTTTTTTTTAACCTTTTATCTGTTTGGTTTTAACTTATCTTTCTTTTTTAATCCTTTTAAAATGTTGGAGCATAGCATTGCTCCAACATGTGTCTAAAATCCAGTGCTGTGTTGTTAACTTGACAGTTGCTCCCTCAACAAAATAAATCCATATAGATTTATTAAAGCATATGTTCATGCTATTAAAATTAATGAATATAAACAACATATGCCGGATGATAATTAGCAGCTGAAGTCTTCATTTTCACACATATGCGACATGCAAAGTAGGACATTTCCTGAGTTTTTCCATGTTTGTTTGGTGTTAAAGATTAAACTGAGGATTGGAAAATGGTCAAAGTGCATGTAAAGGAGATGTGTAATACATATAAAATATATACAGTGTGTATATAAACACACACATACATATGATCCTTTGAAGAGATATATGCAGCTGCCAATGGTGTGGTCTCCTCAGTGATGGATTGAAGCAGTTATATGTTGCACCAGATTTCAGGGGTTGCTCTACAATCACAAGGTTGTAAAGACAAATCAGGACAAATCCTTATATCAGGATATAAGGAGAAAATGCTATGAATGGAAGATGGAGAGATGCATGCATAACAGAAACTGATTGTTGGTTTGAGAAGTAAGCTCCAACATGAGTCTAAAATTTTTTAAAGACTCAGCTTTGTGCACCAAAATAACCACCATCATTTATTCTGCAGAGGTATTGAGTTCTACAATCTAATTTTTATTAAAATGTGTGAAAGACTTTCCCAGTGGGGTGTGACATTTTCATTTGTTTCCAATGCAAAGCTATTGCTTCCAATAATTTTCTTTGATCAAGTGTCATTTTCTTGACAGCCTGCTAATGGGGTGATCTGCCTAATTCTGCCTTGTTACTCATTGTTGAAAAATGCCTGAAACAAGGGAAGCTCCTCTGGAACCAAGAGGGATTATCCCACTCAAAAGGCAGAATTTTTCACGTGTTTAAAGAAGGGGGTTTTCAGACATGAATATAAGACTAAATTAACATGGACATTTTTCAACAAGAATATTTGGTTCTCCCACACACCAGTAGAGAGGTGTCTGTGCTGCTCAGGTATATCTGAAAGTTAACATCATGCTTGTAATTACATTTGGTGGAAGATGAGAGCTGTGTGTGGACTCAACACAGCTTCAGGATGAGTCCGTCTCAGGGGAAACTCAGGATTGTTGTCCGATTACTACAGCTGCGGCTAAAAGGGAAAGCTATTGCTACGCACCAAAGCCCAAACTTTCCATTTTCACTCAGCCATAGCGCTGTGGAGAAGTGGCCTAACAAGCTCAACTGTGTGGTGATCAAAAATTTGGTCCAGCTGAGAGCACCAGTGTATCTTGGACCAGTGGTTAACTGATTAGTCCCTGCTGTGTGGCTGAGGGAGTGTTAATCAGTGAAATCAGTTGCTGCCGTGTTTGTTTCAAATTAAAATCTTTAGACTGTCTGGTCTAGGTGGCACATGGAGAAACAACTTTGGACTGAAAGTGTTTAGTATGTTTATTTGTATAGAGAAATTAGAAATAGGCCTATAAGGTGTCAACCAAGCATTTCATTCTGAATTGATAAGCTTACCAATTGAAAGAAGTGACTAGAAAAGTTAGAAGTGCAGAATTAAAGCCATCTGCATCTTTAAAGTTGCACTATGCAATGCAAATTGAGGGCTGATTGAAGTGAGGATCCATTAGACTCAACTGACAAAAATGTAGAATAAGCACATAATTTATCAGAGTCAAGCTGACAATGAGATGATTTTTTTTTACAACTGAGTCTAAAGGGTCCTCACTTTAATTGGCCCTCAGAAGTTGGGCACAGCATTTTTATAAAATTAATTCCATATTTTGCTTCTCTCTACCACCGACTGCTATCACACAATAGGGATTCAAACTGTACTCTGTTATGAAAGATTTTTATTTGCTGTTCTCAACACCTGTGAGTGGGAAATCCCCTCTGACACACAAGAGGTGATGCATTTTATGGTTAGGGAAACAGCAACATAAGTTTGTTTGGAATAAACAGTAGAGCTGGGTAGTTAACATGAGCAGCCAACGCCACAATGTCTGAAAAGACAAAGAAAAGCCCACAGAAACTCAAACTACATCAAGGGAAAAGAAACAGGTTAATTGTTCAGCAAAAGGCAAGTATGCTAAAAGGGAAACCAAGTGTTTCTGAATCAAAAATAGAGTGAAGATCAGAATTGCCTTTCCAGGATGAAAGGCTGTCCAAGATGAGAAGGAACTGAGGGGAGCTGAAGATATGGCTCTTTTTCCTTTAAACTGCTAGGTCTCACTATCATTTATTCGCTGCAGTCTACATTGAGCAACTTTATTATCAGGTTGGCCCAGTTCCTATATTAAGTAGCAGCTTGATAGATCTATCGCTAGGTACTACAGTGAATATCTAGTGCTAACTGTGGGGAGTTTCTGTCATTTGGCAGCATAACGTGAAAGAGTCCGATATAACAATGAAAGAGTATTTGCTTGTAGCTATTGACTGTCAAATGTACTCTCTGTAGGTGTGGTTACTAGGATAAATTTGGTCAAAGATGTCACCAAAAAATAAATAAATAAAAGTAAAATAAAATAAAATAAAAACCCAGTGGT
>OMKZ01003308.1:4739-14915 GCA_900302535.1 Neoniphon sammara | reverse complement strand
GACTGATTCGTAATTTTGAAATGATTCATGCAAACCACAATTTCTTTGCGGATTTGGAAAATACTAGTCAGTGTTGTGTCACTATATCCATCTTTACATGTCATATTTAAAGTATCAAGTTTTAAAGTATCATGTTCGTCAAGCAAGCTTTTAAAATTCTTGAATCAAGTGAAACTGCACTGAAAACAAGTGAAATGCTCTCAATGCATTGGCAGATTATTACACTTGTTTTAAGAAAAATTACCTTTCAAGATAAAGTAAATGACTTGCTAAAATGAACATTTTTAAGCGAGTTCAGACTGCTGAGTCAAGCTGAGCGAGGGCGATAATCATTAGCTCTCAGCTAAAGACACTTGCACGGGAATAATAATCCACCAGTAAATCTGAAACTCAAACTAAAGGGTTTTTAGTGTGGTGATCGTGTTTCACTGAGGCATGAGTTATTCCGTTACTATTTTTATAGACATACAATCTTAACCTGCTGGAGAACTATTTTTTTTCCCCCAGAAGAAAGTTATGCGCTCCCTACTGCTGTATTTGAAGTTGATACACAAGACTCATCAAAGGAAATAAGGCTAAGAGCAGATGAAGGGAACCAGGCGGTGCCTTTCTGTTGGAGCTCCTTGGCTCCTGCAGTGATGGTGTTGGTTATGACACCAGAAATTGGCTCTAACTTTGGATAAGCTTCCAAAAGTCAGTTTTGGTCAAAACACACAGACCCAAGTCATAACAGCATGATCGAGTAACAGAAATCTGTGCTTCCCTGCGCCTGATGCAACTCAAATGTCAGTGAGACACTCTGGTGTTTGGAGCGGCATTAATGTAACTTGCAGTGAAAAATAATGATCTAATTCAGCTATAGGCACACTGTACACTAATATATACCATCAAGATTCACATTTACTGCTTAAAGACTAAAGTGGGATAAAATGCTGATACATAATCTGTAGTGTAAAACTTGATTCAACAGAGTAGGATGAAATAATGGAAACACCTAACAACACAATAATATTGACTACCAAATTTGGAGTAAGATTCCTTCAGAACAGCTTCGGTTCTCCTTGGATTGTTGTCATCCAATGACATTTCTTCAAAAACAAAATTAAAATCCCTTTAAATAATTTCAAGAGATGCAGGAGCTAGTAGTCTACTTCAAACTCTCGCTCACACATCAAATTCATGTTCATGTTGAATGATGTGTAGATCTGGTGACTGGGGAGGTTGTGGATGGTGTTTGATTTCATCCTGATGCTCATGAAATTTCATAGTTTAATTTGTTTACAAGGGCGTATTGGGGCATTTCTATAGTATCTTTGCCTCATCATTGGAACACGATGAAGACGGGCACAGTGATGAACACTGTGCATACCATGTTTAAGAGTTGGCAACAAATACTGTGGATTGTTGGCAAATGTGAACCTGTCTGGATAAATGAAAAAGGTTGAATTTTTGATTTCCATTGCTCAGGGGTTCAGGTTTTAATGCTTTATATCAGCTTTCTTTGTGCATCAACTTTTAACACAAGTGGTTTGCAAATGAAAATCCTGCAAAAAAAGAAAAAAAATTGAAGGACTTATCATGCAGTTTTATTTGAGACTGTGTCAAAGAGGTGCAATAATTTTGAGACACTAGTTCTGAGGTGTTAAGTGACTCTCTTGTCTGACACACATCATTATCATTATTATTATTATTATTATTGTTGTTGTTGTTGTTGTTGTTGTTGTTGCTGTTGTTGTTATTTTGATGAATACTGAACACTTAGTTACATTATAAGCTTGTGCCACTTAATGTTATTGCTTCAAAATGCATCTTGGTTGCAAAGCAGCTGACAGGAAGTTGCTTACTGTCACTTCCTAAATCCATATCTGGAGCATGCTCAGTCTGGGTGGGGGGTATTTTACTACAGATACAAGGCACATGCTGCATGGTGATGATGGGTCTGAAACTAGGTTATCCATCACCGACCGTCGTAAGTCCATGGGCCCCTGGCCAATACCACATCCATTATCAGGTTGTGGGGATACAACAGGGAAAATGAAAGGGCTTTTTCCCAACAGGAGTCTACATTAAAAACGTATGGACAGATGTGAGAGTCTGGCAAACCTACTGCACTCCTCACTTTGAAAGGACACAAACTCAGGAATGTCTTCTTCTAAGTGATAAAATAGTGCACAGAGAGAGAGATGTTGATTAAAGCTGACTTCAAGAGTCCTGGCTGACTTTTAAGCAAACATAGAAAGAGTTTTGTTTCAAAAGAGAGATCTACACCATTTTAAAATAAGTGTTACCTACTCTTACAAAATTCTTGATAACAGAAAATTAAAACAAATCATGGTATAATTTAAACTAAAGAACTATACATTACTGCTAAGAATCCAATGCCCTACATGTACTCTATATTTGGATAGAAAATGTTTTACAATAGAACTTCTTATATGGTACTAGAAACTGCAACTCAAAACCCTTGATTTTTCCACTGTAGCATGAAGCACAGAAGAAAAATCCCACTGAGACTTGGCCAAAAGAACTTTTTCATATTGTAAATTAAGGAGAAGACTGTGGCTTTCAAAGCAAACCATTATGATAGTTAACACAGAACCACTTAAAAGGCCAGCTGCGGGAGTGACGTGAATAATAGTGTTTAATTTGTCTAATCTTAGCAGGAGCAGTGGGTGGCTGGGGTGGGGGGTTAGCTGGTACCCTGCTGGCACTTGAAGAGAGCTGCTTCTACCACAATGTGGTGCAAATGCCCTAAATTATCGTTTGGCTGTGTTGCTGTTGTTTTTTGTGCTGTTCTCCTTTCATTTGTATTTTGCCTGTTAACGTGTGCGCACAAGTTGGACATGGGGAACTACTGTGGAAAAGTTAGTGCGCTGTGAAGCTTGGCACATGCCAAGAAGAGTTGATTGAGGAGATGATTTTCTGTTTCTTTTTCAAGGGTACTGTAATTTGCTCAGGCGCTATAAAATCTCTATAAATAAATAATTTAAGAACTTCATATATGTAGTTTGGAAAGTATTTACAAGTGTCTCCGACCGATTTTCTTGCAGCAGAGACATTATCTTGGCCACATTGTAATACAACATGCATGGTGAACCTTATTTAAAATGTCAATAAAATTGTCTGTTTTTTGGAAACAGTTTTGAATGTACCCACTTAATGTGTGCGTGGTTTCAAAATATAAAATAATGCTCATATCACAACTTTTGCGAGTATTCATCATCCATGGGCTGTGGTTTGTGCTGAGCACATACATTTCCTTTATTTTATTTTCCTAACTGAATACAGTGGTGCTGGAACTTTTGTTGCACTAGCCAGCACTAGTTTGGCAGTGGAAAATTTACTGCTGATTTTATACTGCTTGTTTTCAACTTGACACAGTTTTATTTTTCTGTAAAAGGCCAGTGTTCAAAAGACGACTTCTGCAATTCTCCTACAAGATCTGCTGAATATTGGTTTGCACTGGAGCAGGAAATGTTCTCTGTTACAAGCAGCTAGGTTGCCATATGCTATTTATTGTCATAATCATTGTAATTATGTGACAGAGCTAATACAGAGTCCGTCGAAATGTAAACTTATGTGACACCTAATGTGCGTATAAAATTTCAGAGACGTCTCAAGAAAAAGGAAGGCAGATCTTTTCCGTGTCAAATTATAAACACCAGTGTCCTCTGTAGATATAACAAAAACAAATCATGGTCATGAACACCCTAGATGACAAGAGGGGACGGCACATACTGCGGGGGCAAACTGTGTGTGGATCACACCTCAATTAAACCAGCCTTTGGTCACCAAAAGTAACCCCCACCCCCAACCTCAATTCTCCCTTCTCAATCCCCTCGTCCCTTCAACACAGGCCTCTCATTGACCTTCCAGGCGCTCATTGTCCCAAAGTGAGGCTTGATTACTAGCCTAAGCCCTGTGAAGGTTCGCCTCAGTGGCCACAGCTGATCTTTTATACTAATTTTGGATTAATGCGGGGTCTGCAACACTGCGTAAACACAGCCACTGAGAAGGCCCCTGCCACACAGAGCTAAACATTAATCCTCCTTAATGCTGAGAGTCAACTTCCAGTCCTTATCAGAATTTGTCTTAATCTCTGCCTAGGCTGTACAAAACTCCACTGCTCAATAAGTAAAATGTACATCACCAAACAACAAATGAGCCGACATGCTGTGCTGGAATAGAAAGAAAAAAGAAAAAAAACTAAACAAAACATGCAATAGTAAGGAATCCCCCTTACCTCACAGATCTTTGAAATTGTTGTCCTGGAAATGAAGACACGGAGGATGACACTAAATCAATTGCCTAATCAGCAGAGTAAAAATCACTAGGATTTTACTTTAGCGCTTTCCCAATTACAAATTAATTTCTCCTTAAAGTTTGCTACATGCAAATTGCAGCATTTTCCTTTTCCCCTCTAATTTCAGCCAGTGCCCCAAGCGTGTTTTCAGCAACTTTCCCTGCTCCCTGTTTCTTTCTTATTTTTCCCTCTCATGCCTTTAAGAATCCACTGATGTGTGGGTTTTGACCATGTGGGTCCTAGTCCCTGTCTAGTCTGCAGCCCTTCCCTGAAGAGTGTGCTTGCCTGTAATTTTCACAAAATGGTTAATGTGATATATTATTTCAGCAAATTTATAGGTTTGCATCGGCAGTGTTTCCAAAAGCTTTGATTTATAATTGGCTGGTTTTGTGCCATAAACACTGGCATTTACAGTATGTTTTAAGTAAATACTATAAGATACTGATGATTTACTGTACAAGTGTGAACATATCACTGTGAAAACACACAAAATGCACAAATAATAATAATAATGTTTCCTTTTGACCTTAATTTTTGCCTCAGTCAGTTGAGCTGTTTATGTTTGCAGTGTAAAATGCTCAGTAAAGAGTCTTAATCCAGTCATCATTGTATGCCCATTCAATCTCATGATTATGAGGCCATTAATACAAACTATTATACACATAACTCTTTCCATGAAATAAACTGACTGGGTTAAAGCTGCGAGCCCTTATTGATTTCACCTATTATATCCGCTTCACTCATGAGATTATCAACTAGAGAGGGATGTTTAAGTTTGGAGACAAATGAGAAGTCGACTGTGGAAAAGGTATTGCAACTCTTCACATTATACAGTTGAGTACAGTTGCATCACTAATGGTAACCTATTTGTCTAACCTGTCTAATTTTACTGTATAATAATAAATACTGTAAGAGTGAGGGATTTTAAAAGTTTGTGAAATTCTGACAGTTACCTGCATTGATATTTTGCATGAATATGCTCAGATTTGTATTTGGGCTCATACTTTGTTAGTAATGATTAATGGTCATGTGATTATCACATTTTAAACATTTTCTCTGCTGAGCAAATCAAATTAAATCAAATGGAGAAACACTGTACGCCATGATGAATACTGAAAGTAAATTCCATAATGGGTGAATTCAAACATTGCATTTAATTACATTATTTCAACAGGCTTTGCAAGGAAAAGTAACTCTTCATTTAAAAAAGAAATAAGAGGAGGGGGTGGGGGTGGGCAGGGATTTCCTGCTCCAAGGTCCTATCGGAAAATGAGTGGCCAAGCTCTTTGGGTGAAGAACATTACGCCAAGGCACCAAAGGGAATGAAGCGACTAATCTTTCTGTAACCCAATCCAACAAACACTGCCGCTAATACGACATGGACTGTGTAGAAGCCATGTGTGGACCGGACCGTGTGCATGTTAAGCTGGCAAAAGTAAACATGGTCGGCTGGGGAAAAAAGGAGGCCACATAATTATAAAGTTTTAAAGTAAACGCCAAAGTGAGCAGTAAGCTCTTATAAAACAGAGAAGCATAGAGAGAAAGACGTCTGGTATGCCACGGACATACCAACATACTGAGGCCTTAACAGACCCACTGTTTAAAACGACTTTCGCTTTCACACGCCACAGACTGAGTAACACTGTTGATTTTTAAAGAGTCTCTGTTTGGCCAGACTCTGCTTTGCAAAACAAAATTACCCCATTCTGAGGTTTAGGCAAAGAGGTTTTAATTTAACGGTTGCATTTGGCAAGAAATGTTGCAAAAATTCATCACTCTGAATCTACTATTTTCTCCCACATGAAGACTCCTCTAACTGCTCTGTAATTATCCTTGTGAACAGATCAATGATCTAGGAGGATTTTCTTCCAAACTTGGGTCAATATCTTTAGTATTCTTTCAGAAGGTTCTGTGCTGCCTCTAGTCACTCTACATTATTCAATTTTTACTGAGGTTAGCGCTAGTCTTTTATGAGCTGTGAACTGACCACAAATGTAAGGACTAGTCCGTCCTAAAGTACATCCCCTACCCCTCTTCCCATCCTTTCTCAACTACTCTTCTCAAGTCTATGGGAAAGGGCAAAAAAAGACGGCAACAGCTTTAAAACGGAAAAATCCTTTAATGCAATTCCTACCTTATCTAAAACACCTACATATCTGTCTCCAGTCTGCGGCCTTTGAAAGGATATTTCAGGCCTGGGATTGAGGGGGGAAAATCTCCCTTCAGAGGCAGGGCTAGGGATGAGTTATAGGCATCTAAGAGGCTGGAAATCTCTGGGGCCTGACCATGGCTTTAGCATACAGCTCCAACCGCGGCCAGGGTCTAGAGCACAGGCAGCCCCCCGGCCCTCCTCAAAGGGAGAAATATAGAGAAGCATGAAAAGGCAGTAGTGATTTTAACAATATGAAGCCCAAGTTTTGGTTTTCTTAAATCAGTGGTGCTTTTGTTACATATATGGTCAAAAGAAAGAAAGGCCATGAGAAAGAAACACTTTTGACTGAAATGACAGGTAGAGGAGTGAACAATAAAAAAAGTTATACTGCTATACTTTGCTTTGATTGGGATGATCACACTCATACTTCCATTACCAAGCTCAACACCAAAACTGCAAAATGTGTGGCAGTCCAGAAAAAGTTTGAGAAATGAGCACAAATTCTACGAGGCACATTACGTGTTGCATTATTCATTTTTCAGTCAGAAAGGATTATGTTACAATGCCAGGAATTGGACACGCAATTTTCATGTGTTTGCCACATGAAAGAGTGAGCCAACAGTTAAGTTTAAGCAAGGGAAACAACTTAGGTTGGGGTTAGAGTTAAGATTAGGGTTAGAGTCAAGTAATGAAAACTTTGATTAAAGTTACTCAACTTAAACAATATGGTGCAAGTAAGGGTAAAGTTTTGTTCATGATTAAATAAGAAAACTTTACTTACAGTGGAAACCTTCTCCTGAGCTGGGAACTGAACCTGGTTCACTGGAGCTGAAGACAAAAGTACTGTATCTGCCCATCCGCCAGCCCGACCTTCACACCCTTACTGTCTGATGGCACTGGATTATCTTAGTGCCAAAGTTGTTTCGAGTTGAGTCGCTTCCACATAATTCCTCCATGAAGCCGAAACATACTGTATTTCTCTCATTTTTTGTGCATGGAGCAGGTTATTTACACTTTACGGTATTCCATGAAATTTTGTGCGTTCATGCTGAAAATGGTATATACGTATATCATCATGATGTCTTAGATGATATCCTATAAATGCTAGATAATGTCATATATGGTAAGTACATGGCAGCATCTGAGAGCCAAAACATGCTGCCCTGCCCCATCTCTCAGCTCCCCTTGCCCTTCTATTAGTCTGGATTTAACAGGCTGGTCTGGTCAGAGGCAATAAATTTTCCAGCAGAGGATAAAGTTCAAGAAGATAAAATCAAACAGATGTCAGTGTGAGAGTCTTCATGACCTATAAAACGGCTCTCATCAAAGAGCTGAATCATTTGTTTTGAATTATTACATTGTTATCAAAAGGGACGGCAGCGGCCTGTTTGAGGAGCAATCTGATCTGTTTATCTAAAAACATGGACAAAGATACTCCAGCCCAGTGGAACCATGGGAAAGACTGACAGCTGACAGGCGAAGGCAGCTGGGGATGGGTTTGACTGACAGCCGTCAGCTACTTTTGGACTTTGTGTTTACTTTTGCGCAGCGGAGTAGAGTGTTTTGTCTGACACCTCTCATGCACAACAAAATTCCCGTGAACCTCGCTTCCTTGGTGATCAAATAGGTAGGAATGGGATTTCAATCACGATGCTGTGCCGTGAACTTTCTTGTATTTATGACGTGCAGACCAACTATATTGCACGTTTCCTCTGTTGTAAATTCGATTAAGTTTCCCTAATGAAATTTGGGATAAGATCAAAAGCAAACTGAGATTCAGGACAGATAAGTTCAATAAATGTTGATTCTCTCTGAATCATTTGGCACACATGGAACTTATTTATTCAATTTTACACCAGAAGAAGACCATGCCATACAGGGTCATACGTTCATACAAAGTTCACGTTAAGGTTGAATTTTTGTCTTATCGTCTAAATCTTGTCTCAACTGATCACTGAGGTTAAGTCCAGGACAATAAATGATTACCCTTTGTGAATCTGCCCATGATACCCAGCGATTTATGGTGCAATAAAATAGTGCATTTGACCAAATGTAGACAACCAGTTTGCAACTGTTGTAGTAATTCAGGGTCTCAAGAATTCACACCATGAATAAGTCATTTGAGAGAGTGTGTTGTCTTTTGAAGGGCTGAATAACAAACTGAATTTCAAAGTGTCTGTGACATAGGAAATTTGAGGTCACTCATGGGGGTGACGGGGATGTTTTGGCTTTTGTTGTTTACACACATTACACATATTAACTTGAGCTAGATTGATTTGGGAGGCACACAACATTTACTTGCATGACATATGTGCAATTATTTGCCTTGCTGGGTTGTTATTTAATAATAAAATAAAAAAAAGGTTGTCAGTGCTGGTAGATCCTAGCATTTCACCATGATATAGAAAGAAATCCATTCACCATTCGCTATGCTCTCAGCTCTCTAAGTTATACTAAAGATAGATAGATAGTTATACTAAAGATAGATATACTAAAGATATTTTATTATTGTTTCCATTACACTGTTATAGTTTGGTGAATGTGCGTGTCAGGAGTCCAGTATAGAAATTAATGGAGCCAACAGTTCTTTTTCCCTTTATTAGACCTGACTCCTTGTAAATGTTTAGATTCTTCCTTTAATCTTGCAATTTAGCAAAAATTTACAAAATTATTTTTCCTATATGCATGCATTCATTTCTAATTTTAGACGGATAACAAAAAAAACAACAATTATGTTTCTGAAGTTTCAAGGTTTAGTGGTGGTAGTGGCCTAGAATTGGAGTTATCTTCTGAAATGTCTCGCTCAAAGGCTGAACCACAAGGGCCTAGCTAGCTGGGATCACAGAAGACGTTTGATAAGGAGGCCCCAGAGTGTTTTTGCTCCCAGCAGGCTATTCTCACATTCACAGTGCGGGGGCGGCATGCCAGTAGCCAGATTACTCACCACAGCAGTCACAGTCTCTATAGTCTTCAGTCTTCACTGAGGTTGGTAGAAACTTTTACTATATGGCCAAGTAATAGAGTGACTCCATTTCCAGATACCATTTGTCATGTTAACTGTAATAATGATTCACATGGTATAGCACAATGCACGTGTGGACTGGTTTCCCTGCAGGAAAATTAAAGAGCAACTAAAGTCTAAAAATCCTATCACATCATGACTAAATAGGGATCTTGATTAAAAATATATATAAAATATGGTATCCCCAATCGTCCCAATCATCCATAACCAAACCAAGAACAGAATCCAATTGCAGGTGATAACCAACAAAGGAGCACTTTACGTTAACACAGTTTTGCAACCGTTTTTTTTTTTTTTTTTTTCATCATGTGAGGCGGCGTGGCTCAGGAGGTAGAGCAGGTCGGCTAATAACTGTAAAGTTCCTGGTTCGATCTCTGGCTCCTCCAAAAGGCAAATGTTGTGAAGCGTTTTGAGTGGTTGGTAGACTAGAAAAGTGCTATATAAATGCAGTCCATTTACCAATTTCTTAGGATAACAAACTAGGGAGTCTGTGCCAAAGCAAGTGTCCACTTTGAAATATAAAATAACCCTCTGTAAGATGTAATTGCAGAAGCTTGTAACTCCAAGCATAACAGTAGCCACAAAAACTGCCTCTCTGGAGGTTAGGGTTAGTCAACACTCATCTGCCCCTGGAGCCAGAACAACTAACTTGTGTCACGTTCATTTAACACTCTGCTTGATTGTAAAAAACGTAAGCAT
>OMKZ01003301.1:45379-58951 GCA_900302535.1 Neoniphon sammara | reverse complement strand
TAACATGTTTTAAAGTCCTTAGCTGTTTTTAATGAGTCTGAATTTTTTAAATGGGGAGGGCAGGATACTTTATTCAAGTCTTTTTAATGTTTATGTCTCTGAAAACACTCAGTGCCACAACTGCAGCACAAAGAACCAAACTAAACCGGCTGGCTGTAGAGTGAGAGAGAGTGGAAGCCCAGGCTGCTCAGCTTTTATACCCTTGGTAACACTGCACCCAGGTGTTCTCAATTTGGCCACGCCCACTCCACCTTCCAGGTATGCATACCTGCTGAAAAACAAAGGACAACCCACACTGACAGGCAGAGCAGGGGCTGTCACAACATAAATGTGCTGTTATCCCATTTATTTCACTTAACCTGGCTCAGTTCGCCCTCCAGTGGTTAAAATCAGCAGACAGTGTTCAGCTGGTGATGCAGGAGTGTCCAAGGACAGTTGAAGGAAGATGTGTCACATGGTCAGAACAAAAGGTCACTGCCCCAGTGATGCTGACATTTAAACTTTTATTCCAAATTGATATATCCCCCAACTGAAGAAAGCAGCTCTTTTATAGCATCAAAGTGCAAATCATTATGATGACTGTGAACATTCTCATTCATCCAGATCATGGTACTTCTAAGTGCTATAGAAATACCTGGGACTCCCCACCAGTCTGTTAGACCTGAAGGAGCCTTTTGGATGAGAGGCGAAACGTCTTCTCGAACCTCAAGCAAGTCAAGTTGCCTTTATATAGCACTTAGAAAAACTCTTTATATGTATTTAAGGAAGGTATTTGCTAACATACTTTGTTAAAGTAGTCAAAAAATATTTTAGGTTTCCATTTGTAAATAATAACCCTCAAAAGTACAGGCAGCAAACCTCATTGGTGCTGCTATACATTACATATAAAAGTTACTTCTCTAAATAGTGATGCAGTCTTTGGGAACTAAACCCTCCACTCATCATTCCATGTTTATGGAGTTAGGAGGGAGAAGAAAAACACCAAAACTGTGGCCTTTTGCTCTGCAGCGCCATCATGTGTCCTGGTGCCAGTCAGCATCTGAACCACAGCAGGCAAAGACAATCACTGGAGGAGGAGAGATTTAACTCCAGAGTTCATTTGCATTGGTACCAAGACTTGCCGATACAAGCAGCTTTAATATCTTGGAGATGAAGCGGGGAGCGCATTCGCCATGATAGAATTTAATCTACCATGAAGTGATCCTATAAATATAATCTTAATGACTGTATTTCATTTTTCTGCTGTGGGGGAAAATCCTTTTACAGCTCTGCCAAAAGCCCTCAGCGTTTGTCCTGCCTGAAGATTCCTTACACACCCACTAGAAACACACAAACACTGTTATTTAAGCAGTGTGTGTGTGTGTGTGTGTGTGTGTTTCTGTTCATTGCATGCATGTATGTGTTGTATGCAAATGTGTGTGTGTACGTGTATGCATTTGTCCGTGTATGCATACATGTGTGGTGTGTGGCGCATTCTAATGTCATTAGATAGCAACTTCATTCTAACTTTTGTTTCATTCTCATCACTGAGTGTTTTGGTGTGTGTACCTTGGCGTAGAGGCAGCCCTCACAGAGAGGAGCGGTGTGTCAGATGACGAGAGCCTTTCCAACCCTTGGGATCAGTTGCTAAGCTGCAGGTCTTCTTATGGAGGCCTCTTCCTCTTGTGGAGCACAGCTAAATTCCAATGGGTTCTGAGCCAGCCGGATCTTGGGTTTCCTCTGAGATCAGCTTGTGGGTCGCCTACCTTGGATGGACAAGCAGAGTAGCATATAGTCCAGACCAGGGATGGTGGCTTCTGACCGCGAGGGAGTCCAGGAGTTCCTCATCCTCCTGTATTTGGAGAGGAAATCCTGCCACTGGGCTCACAGATCCGAAGAAAGGCAGATCAGGTGCAGCCGATGTTTGGGATATCTGACACTGTATTGCATAGCACAACAGAGCCAATGAACAGGCCAAAGACACCCTGCACCCTGCCTGGATCTGCTCTAAATCGCTTCTCCCATTTCCATTTTTTTTTTCATTTTCAAGTCAGATTTAAATCAAGTAAGGAAAAATGTGATTATTCAATAGGCAGCCAACGGTTGTTTTGGGATGGCTGTTTACACGAGGCTTTGTAACCTTTTTGTGTCACACCCAGGCCTAGCTGTTGGGAGTACAAAGTGTAGTCTTACTGCTGACCCTCAACCAATAGGTTTTCTCGGACTTGGAATCTGATGATGAATTGAGGCTCCAGTTACTCTCGGACAAATATTAATAATGATTTATTTCTTAAATACATTATTATGATTATTTTTAAATGTAGGTAACTTGTTCCCAGATAACCAAAGGCTGTTTTCGCATTGCTAACTTCATTTGGCTTCACACTAAAAAAACGTTTTGGGTTGTCACTTTAAAGGATAATTCCGGTATTTTTAAACTTGGGCCCTATTTTCCCATCTATTTGGGTCTAAATGATTAATATGGACAAAAATGTTTGGATTCAGTCCATTGTAGAGCAAAACACTATAACTGGCAACTGCAAAACAGCTGCAGTGTAATCCAACCGGGGATTTCTCCACGTCATAGTATATCGACTAAAACTGTTTTGCCACTGATCGGCTCAGATTGTCATAAGAGTCTGACAACAGTGTTACATTGCAGCGGTTTTGTGCCTTCCTGTGTGCAGTATAATACTGTACTGTTGTGCTTACTGTTAAGTCACTCTACACAGGAGAGACAGCTACATGATAAGAGTTTAAACTGCAGAAACCTCCAAACTTATTCGATTTCATACATCGTAGCCTTTGCATTTGCTGTGAATGTTGTTTCTAATACTGCTGTCAATATTAGTCACCTGGAAGTCTTTACCCCTCACCTTCTAGATTCAACTTTTCTTTATTAAGATGACACTGATGCAAAACATTTTCAACAGTTATTTACAAAATTTTTATTATACACATACTCAGTGTTTCCTTTGGTCTGCAGATTTGAACTTCACCCTTAGCACTTACCAAAAAGGTTGCATACAAAGACATAGAAAATCAATAAATAATGCCTTAAATATACATCACAGACCATGTTTACTATGTGAGGAGATATTCATATATATTCATGTGTCTCATGTGACGTTACTGTAAATAGACTGCTGCCATCTTGTTGACCAGGGGATACAAAAATATACAGAAAGTGCTACAGTGATATGCAGCTGGGTGTGACAACAGACATATTAAAAAAAGCAATTTAACATTTTAATGGATGTTTATTGGAGTGGATGTAGGGCTGGGCGATATGGCCTAAATTCCTTTTAAAGGCCTTTTAAATCCTCCGCCATTGCTTTCCCTTTGGCGCACAGCACAAAGTGGTCATCAATATGACAGCTGCAAAGAAGTGGTGACGTCACTGAGACAGATGAATATAACATATACGATACATTTCCCATGTGTGTTACAATAATCTGTGTGACAACATAGAGAGATGGGCATGACCGGCATGAGAAACAGTGGGCATGACCGACAAATATACTTCTATTTACAGATGATTCGTTTGAAAGGTAAAAAACTGGTGCTGTAGCTTCAGTTATTTTAATAACCTCTCATTTTCTATCATGTTCTGGATTTATAAAACCTACTTCTGCGTTCACATTGTAATATCAGATTCAGTGCTGCCAGTCTGTCCAGTCCAACTGCACAGCAGTTCAGATTACAATATGAGAATACACTGATTAAGATATGTGTCATGTAAGTGATTTACTATAATTATATTACTGTGACGATCATGTTATGGTGCCTTGGTATCATAGTGTTTCGTGTTGTTGTGGTCTTTCACCATGTCACGGGGTGTCATGCTGTGATGTCACTGCTACTGTGGCTCAGGTGCTGATGGTGTTGGCAGCAGCCAGGAGTGAGCTAAAGAGGGAGTCTGGTCTCTGCATCAGCACATCTGGATGGTCGAATTCAACTGCCTACAAGACAAAAAACAAATACATCAAAAAAAAAAAAAAAAACCTTCAGACTAGGTTCAAGGAAGCCTGTAGATATATTTATATGTAAATGAGTGTGTTAGTGTTACCTCTCCATTGTCCATGACCAGGATGCGGTCTGCCTGCAGCACTGTGTTGATGCGGTGGGCAATGGTGAGCATGGTACAGTTCTGGAAGGCCTCTTTGATGGTGTGCTGGATCAGAGCGTCTGTCTCTGCATCAATGGATGCTGTTGCTTCATCTAACACAATGATCTGATGGACGACAAGAAGTAGTTTTAGGATGGAGGTGGGTGATAAGTCGGAGGTGTGAAAAGATTAGATTGGATGAAACTAATGACTCTTGTCACAAAATTATATTGTACTGAACATATACAAAAACCCAGAGATAATAATACAACAAGTAATCAAACTGATCTATCAATAAAAGCGGAGGAGGAGCACCAGTGGTTAGACAATTCACCAGAACGCTCTTCGGTTCACAGATGACGCAGCACATCAGTACAAATCACATCAAAACAGCAGAGAAACCCAGCTCAACCAGTCCTACCATATTATACCTCACCAGCCACCACATTGCTCTCTGCATTCTTATTTGCTGCAATTTAAATGGGGGCAGTGTTAGCTTAGAGTAGGCCTCAGAAGTCATATCATCATTTGTCTCTGATTTGTTAGCATTTTCAAGACTTCGGATCAAAAAATAGATCGTCCATGGGAGAAATTAGTGAATATTTCACATATTTTATAACCTGAACATGATCAGTATCTTTTTAAAAAACAAATGGCTAGGTGGTTAGCCACCATGATGACCCATTATCGCACATGAGCAGCAGTGTAGTGATTCTCCTCCTCTTCATACTCTTATGAAGTATTTTTGGAGTGTTTGTTTTATACAGATGAATAAAAGAGTCAGCTAGAGACAGGGCTGGAGACAGACACATGCAGTTTACAGACAGGTTGACACACCTTGGAGTTGCGCAGCAGTGCTCTAGCCATACATAGCAGCTGTCTCTCTCCCACAGAGAAGTTCTCTCCATTCTCCAACACGTTGGCCTGCAGCTTCCCTTCCAGCCTGGAGACCTGAGGAAATACATTACCACTAGGACTGTTTCTACTACTAATACTAAAATGACTTCAAACACTAATACACTCCTAATACAGCTGTTACTAAAACTGCTATTACTAATGCTATCAGTACTACTACTATTAATAAATCAGAAAAAGTGTGTTTGTACACTTATACTGTAACTATTTACAGCTGCCTGATGGCATGGCAAGCATTTACTCATGATTGGTTTAGCATTTGGGTTTTGGTGATGTTGAGTCCGTTGGACTTCAGTGATGATGAGGATTGAGTTTTATTTCCAGGCTTGGGTAGTAACAGAATACATGTAACGGTGTTACGTAATTAGGATACAAAAAAAAATAAGTGTTTTCCGTTAGGGTTACAAAAAAATAGATGTAATTAAATTACAGTTATATTCTTTAAAACGGGGGGATTACTGAATTACAATTGTAAATTAGTCTATAATCATGGAGAAGAAGAACAAGAGGCGCACGTATATCACAACACTTCATGACAGTCACAGCACTCCTCCAGGAAGACTGACCATGACTGTCAGTTGTCAACTTGTCAATCATAGCATCCAGCTCTGCGGGCAAAAACGTGTTCAAAGCATGGAAATTTTGGGATCATTTTGTATTTCAGGATGATAAGGGATACAGCGTCACTGTACAGTGCAAGATGTGCCTTCCTGCTGTCAAAATTCTGTCGGCTTCAAAGGATTGGACGTTCAATTTGAAGAAACATGTAAGACAGGACAATCTTGCTAGCTTAGCCGACCTGTAACCTTTCATGCCACAGATGAAAATAGTTTTGGTAGTAAGTGCGATGCAGTGAATGGGACGATGTTTGGGCAAAAACAAGCTCCAGCCTGCTGGAGATTGATTATGATTTTTAGTATTCGTTTTTAGTATTAAAGTAATCCAAAAGTAACAGAAAGTAATCAGTTACTTGTTTAAAGTGGTATTTGGATTACATTACTGATTACATTTTTTTAACAGGTAATTAGTAACTGTATCGGAATACATTTTTAAAGTAACCCTCCCAAGCCTGTTTATTTCATCAACTTTGGATCTTGTTATGCATTGGATAATACTAACGTTTTTATTACTTAACATGCTGTATGATAAGGTTTTAGCATATGCACTGGCCAGAGGTATCTACAAAAGTTGCAGAGATGATTTTGGTACCAGTCCCCTCATCAGATACTGGGCAAGGTAAAGTAAATATTTTGAAATAAACACTTAAATATAAATATTACTAGTTATTACAAGTAAAATGGAGGGCAGCAACTTAAGACATAATCATGTAAAATATAGCTTAAATTTCAGTTTCATAATTTAAGAAAATGGTTGAGAGAGGGGTACAGCTTATACTTATTGTTGCAACATTTGGTAAGACAAAAGACGTCAATACTGTTGCAACCACAAACTATACTGGGTGACATACTGCATCCTTCATGTAGGTTTTCTCCAGCGATGCCCAGATCTCCTCATCACTGTAGTTGTTGAAGGGGTCCAGATTGTACCTGTAGGCAAACACATACACCAGAAGACAGCCGGTTACCAAGGACTTAGCGAACCTCAGGGAACACTGTGAACTGTGTGTGTTTAAAGGACAACCTCTGTAAAGGTTGAACATTGATGACTCTTTTGTGCTTTGTAGCAGCCATGGAGGCCTGCAGATCCCAATCCCTCTCTCAATAACTGTTAACATTAACGAGAGCCCCAGTTAGGATCATCCTGGCCGCAGGGGACCATTGTCTGTGCAGTACTGTAGAGTGGGGCATTCTTGAGTTATTTACAGTAAATGCTACATGCTTCAGTCAGTATCACTCAATCCAACATCCTGGCCTTAGTCTGACTCAGTCTTCTCACATGTTTCTGTTCAAATTGGCTCAGTCACTGATAATTGGAGGAACTTGGTGCTCAATGCAAAACCTTTGTAAGCATTACATTTTTGAACATGTCTAAATCTGTCAAACATCATGACTGAAATTTTCTGTACTTTGCTCTTAATTAGCTTTTGCACATTTAGAGCAACATATGGGTTGTTGCTTTGTACTGCACTTTTAGTTGTGTCCTGTTATGGCATGTACAACTGCATCGAAATCCAATAAGTCTGAGAAATGATACTGTGATATATAATATGAATGCAGTGTGAAACCCATAGAAAAAGAGACAAAGTGTGGAGGTAGACATCGCTCTGAGGTTACCTGATGGTGCCAATGAATAGCACAGGGTCTTGGGGGATGATTGACAATTTGCTGCGCAAGTCCTGCAGGCCGATGGCTGTAATGTCCACTCCATCTATCTTGATGGTTCCTGCTGCTGGCTCCACCAATCTGAACAGAGCCACACCCAGAGAGGATTTCCCTATATCCCACAGGACAAGATGGATTATTGTGTTAGCTCCGGCAGGACACAGAAGTCACACATTGTTGGGCATCCATCAGCTGACTGAATTGCACACCAAACACAATCTCTTCTCATAACAAGGCAGTCAGTTTAAATTACCTCCTCTTATGCAGATTCTTGATACATCAACTGCTGCACCTAATAAACTGTCCAGCTAAAGAAACCTGGTTCAAACCCCATGACAAGCATTCATCTTGCTGAAGTGATCCTGTAAAAGGAATCTCTAAAAAGGCAAGGGCTGCTTTTTGACATGAGACCCCTAAGCTTTGATACCCATACAAAGGAGAATTTCTCTACCAGAAGCAACATAGTATCACATAATTGGGTTAAGTTTACCACATAAGACAATGCAATGAGTTCCGTAAAGTATCAACAATCATAAGAAAGTACTGATGCAGTAAACCCCATGCATCTGGTACTCTGAGGAGGTTCAAACAAACATTAAGAGTCATGCATGACTATGTTGGAGCTAGGTCTTTACCAGAGCCTGTCCTTCCCACGATGCCAAGCTTCTCCCCAGCTCTGATGTGGAGCTGGAGCCCGTTGAGGACAATAGGTGTATTTTTCCGGTACCTCATCTTATAGTCCAAGAAGGTGATTGCTCCTTTTTGAGGCCAGTCTTCTGGGACCTGCTCCCCCTTGTGCCTGGGGGCCTCAGACACACACCCCTGAACATAACAAATAATATCCACTCAGTCTGAGATAGATAGATGGATGGATGAATGTGTGGACTGATAAAATTCATAAACATGCAGTTACAATTAGAATTTGCCTCCCCGGGGCATCCAGGGATTATCCTGAGTGCGTTAGGTTGCTGCATAGTTGTGTGTTGTACTGGTGGATGAGCAGGTTGTCTCAGTGTCATGGCAAGTTGCAAAGAGAAAATATGGGCAAAGTTGCATATTTGGAGTTGGAATCGACCATGTTCAAACATCTGTTCTCAAAATCCCTGCTAAGCAGGTCCTAATGGCAGCGGTTCAGAGGTGATCAGGGCCTTTCACAGTGGCAATCCTTGAACCTACTGCTAGACACCAGTGTTGAGGGGCCTTATCAAGATGATGAAGGCTCTCTGGTCCTGGATTTTTGATTCAGTAGAAATGTACTAGCATATCAAAAAAGCTACAGCTGCTGTAGATGCAGATGCAACAGCCAAAGTTGGAAGGAGTTCTGAGTTTGAGGGGTGGCCTCAAAGAAGTTCTGGAAAGCGTCTGAAAGTCTGGTCTAGTTATGTGAAATTAGGGTTGCATCTCTGATACTTGCAGATGATGTTATTGGCTTTTGACTGTGATCTCCCGTGTCTATTGAAGCATTTTACAGCTGAATGGGAAACTGTCAAGATGAAATTCAGCATTTTCTAAGTCTTGAAAGAGCTGGCCTGTCCTGTTCAGGTAAGGGGTGAGCAAGTCTCCCAAGTGGAGAGGTTCAGGTATCTTGTGGTCTTTTTACCCTGACAAGTGAGGGCCAGAGGGATCTTGAGATTGTCCTGTGGTTAAGAGCATTTGCTGTGGCAATGTGGATTTTACACTGGACTGTTTTGGTAAAGAGAGCTAAGCCATAAGACAGAGCTCTCAATTTACCTGTTTTCATTCCAACTCTCACTTATTGTTATG
Source organism: Neoniphon sammara (assembly GCA_900302535.1). Classification (NCBI taxonomy): domain Eukaryota; kingdom Metazoa; phylum Chordata; class Actinopteri; order Holocentriformes; family Holocentridae; genus Neoniphon; species Neoniphon sammara. The sequence continues at coordinate 49,903 of OMKZ01003301.1, read as the reverse complement.
AGCTCTGAGCAGAGGCCAAAGGAATTTAAGTGTGGATACAGGGAGCCAAAATGTGGTTTCTCCTCAGCGTGGCTGAGTTCACTATTTATGATATGATGCACTCCCCCACAATAAGAATAACCAGTTGAGGTGGTTCAGGCAAGGTTTCCCAAGCGCTCCCTCAAAGTATACTGGGCATGGTTGACTTGGGAGAGACCCGGACATGCTGGAGGGACTACATCTGCCAGCTGTTATGGAAGTGCTTTGGCATCCTGAAGGAGGAGCTGGAGGAAGTTGGTAGAGCAAAGGATATCTGGGCTGCTCTGCTTGTCCTGTTGCAACTGTTACCCTGTCCTGAATGAGTGGAAAGATAATGGATGGATGGATAGACGCTAGTACCAGGGCAATCTGTGTGTAAGCAGTCATCATCTGTCTGAGACAGAGAGTAAGTGAGGAATCTGACCGTGATGTATTCCTGCAGGCGCTCCACTGAGTTGAACCTCGCCTCCACCTCCGTTGACTGCCTCACTACATACTGGAACATGCCTGTCAGCTGGTCAGCACACACATACACATCACAGGTGTTAATATGTCCCATCAAAAACAAGAGACGTGCATTTATTTTCTGTCCACCCTGTACAGTGTTGTCAGTACGTTGCACAAGCCAGCTAAATGAAGAGAGTGGCCAGAGGGGGATTCCAGCTACCCTGGCTCTCTCTGCAATTTAGTATTTTCTAACACCCTCTGAACAGTTTCATCCTTTACAAAATGTGTGAAGCCACATTGTAAGGTAGTTCTGTAATGTAGTCTTGCATGTATATGAAAGCTTTGGCTGATATCAGTGATCAACTGAAAACAGTCAGTTGAAGAAACATTTAGCATTAAATTATTGAAGGATAAGCAAAACTCAGCTATAGTGCTTTCCAAAAAGAATCTACTCATTATTATGTTATATGCTACATTATTTCTGTTCATGATCCTCACTGAGATGCAAAATGGGTTTACCTGTATGGTGTAGGACAAAGCCAGGCCTTTCATGGCTGGACTGATGACATCATTAGAGCTGAGCACTACAAACAGTGACACCAACAGGGTCGTGGTTGCACACATGAAGTCCAGCCAGAAGGACAGCCAACGTGTCCCACAGTGAAACAGGAAGTATTGGTAGGAGTTCTTGTCATTGAGGGATTTGAACCTACAAAATGACACAAGACAAGAACTCGGAACCAGGGTAAAATTTAAACACCTTTAATTTAACCCCTTGTACTGTTTAAATCTCTTGCTGTCTCTTGCTTGTCATCACTTATATTTTCTTGCACTACATTGAGACTTTCTAATGAATTTAATGCTCTGGGATGCAGACTGTGTAGAATCTATCAGGTTTAATCGGGAAGGCATTTTTCAAATATGCTGATCAAATAAATATGCTAAAACAGTCTTGATATAATTGCACTGAATTTGACTGCAAACTGCCCATAATGCCTGTGACAACATGTCAAATTTGATTTTGTTTCTAGCATACTGCTGCCTCAAAGGTTAGAAAACAGCTATCATTGAGGAACCCTTGAGCTAGGCACTGTTGATTTGTGAAGCAGGGCAGTGCTAAAAAAGAAATGCATACTCAGCAAAACCCTCCCTGGATCAGCAAAAGCTTAAAAGAATGTCTCTGTGTTGAGGAATCCTGGTATCTTACAGTTCTATGTATGTCTCTCTCTTGTTGTAGGCATGGATGGTGCTCAGGCCCTGTAGGGTGCAGGTGGTGAGGGAGATGCAGGGAGAGCGACTGATGTTCTCCATCCTCTTCATCTGGCGAATGCTCCTCTGGAACACACTGCAGGGAAACCACGGTTGATATTAAGCATATGTAAAACCACTGTTAATCACATTGATTCTTAACAGCTGAACGGGAAACTGTCAATATGAAAATTAACATTTTCAAGTCTGAGACCACGGTCCCTGAAAAAGCAGGCCTGTCCTGTCCAGGTGAGGGGTGAGCAAGTCTCCTAAGTGGAGAACTTCAGGGTATCCTTTGGTCTTTTAACCCTGACAAGTTATGTTTTCCAGCTGTGGAAAATCCTCTTAAAATTAAGTATCTGGCTGTACAAAAAGTCACACTGCACAATGAGATTGGGGGACTAGAACACTTGCAGATCCCCTCTCCAAAATCATATTTGTATGGTAAAAAAATAGTTCCTTTTTGGAGGACAGTGTGGTGGCTGAAAAGTCTGGGATATCATGCTTTTAGTACACTGTCAACCACTGACTAAAAGAAAAAAGACACGTTCAACTTAAAATAATAGCCCTTGCAGGCTACAGTGGCTAAGTCATTATTTTCACTCACTCTCACTGCCACCTGGAATTTTATAATGGAAAGGGACCTCAAATTGATGATAGGAGACGGGTCATGTGCACAGATACAAGGCAGGTGAGCAGCAAGTCGACAAACAGTCCACAAAAGAGAAACCCAACAAATTGCTGGTGATGCTGGTTAAGCTTCCTGTGGCTCAGTTTGACTTATTCTGTTTACTTGGCTGAGTGTGTGGTGTCCATCACCAACACTTCGGATGTCTCTTCTGTGAACTAAATTGATGTCTGGTTATCTGCTAATATGGCTCCTGGAGCAACTCACTGACCTGTCATAATTTACCACCATTTGACTGATCCTAAGTCAGGTCATCCAGGGTTGTCATATGTCACTATGGGCTGCACCACAGAATAAATTCCTTCCTATGGTCCCTGTAGAACTTGGTAATTTTAATGTGTTTAGTGTCCTGATGTTAACTCACAAGAGAATGAGAGTGAACATGGCCCCCAGAATAGCCACAGCTGCCAGCATAGAAGGGAAGATGGCTGCGATGGTGGCTATGGTGTAGATGCAAATCAGACAGAACTGGAAGAAAGTGTCCATGTTGGGGGGAAGTACGGAGTCAATCTCGTCCTGATCTTTGGAGAAGCGGTTGAGGATGCGACCTGTCGGCGTTGTGTCAAAGAAACTCATAGGACTCCCTGTGATCTGAGAAAGGGACACAAAGTAGTTTGTCATGTCAGGTGGTCATTAAATTCTGTCACTGTCACTTCTGCCCTTTAAAAAAACACTGAGGGCTGTTCTCTTTTCTAAACAACACAAACTCAGATGGTTGCCTTAGTTTGTAGTATTTAGTATTAGTATTTTAATATTAGTATTTTTTTAAAGGAGCATATTGATTCCAGGGGATGCAACTTACGATGGGTTAGCAAGTTTTTTTGTTTGTTTTTCCATCTACAAGTTAAACTCATGAGCATGTTTAAATAATCTAGAGGACTGGTGTTTAGCCCTCCTACCTTCTTGAACATGGTGTTGTGGAGCTTGGAGGAGGCGTGCAGGGTGACCTTAGTGAAGGAGTAGCCTTTGATGGTGGCAAGTGCCACCATGACAGCCATCGTCAGGCCATAAATCATTTGATAGAAGTGCAGGTCTGGGTTCATTGAGATGTTTCCCTCGTCTGAGGCTGACACATTAGCTACCTAAGGCAGAACAGAACAAATTGAGGACCTCAGTGAAGACATCTGTTTGATTCAGTGCAGTTTGATGTTTTTTCATTATAGACTTCTCTGACTCTGTTCATTGTTGCTAGCACTTGAATTTTTCAAATTATTTTATGGATATTATACAAATATTCTGTGAAGTTAAAACCTAAAGGCAAGTGTTACAAAAGTCCAAGCTCTTTCCAACCACATGCTGCTTCACATTTGTACACACCAAGGAACATTAAAGGAAGGAAAGGACATTGTGTCACTGCACACTGTGTGAGCCCAAGTTGGTGCCAGGTGAGTTAACTAGACCATATTTGATATATTAGTTTATGAAAATGCATTTTTGGATGTGGCTAAATTAATATTGTGTTGTTAGCGTTAGCTAGAGCTGCGCTTTATGCTGGGCTGCATGCAGCTGCTGGTCAGACCAACAGCAAGAAAAACTAATGTGTACACTGAAACACCGCTCTGCATTATGTACAGTGTGTTTTGTAGCTGATTCTCTGTCCTGTCAAATGGCTCAGGTACAGTGGTTTACAGAGGGATTTTCTTTGCCTGTCCCATTGATTTCAATTTTAATGGAACCAGTTTGGCAGTAAAAACTGGAATGTTGTCACTATGATGCAGTGTCCTTTCCTTCTTTTATACGTTCCTTGACACACACATTCACGGGGTGAAGCAGCCTGTTACAGCCACAGTCCTTTATTGTTTGCCACAGATCGGCTGCTGCGCAGCAATTAGCAGTTACATGTTTTGGTCGAGGCCTCAGTGGTAGGAGTTGCTGTAGAAAGAGTGTAAAATATTTTCAAAACGTAAATGAAATCAAATAGAGGACACAAGAAATTGGTTTCTGTGTCAGTATAGTGAGTTTTGTGTGTGTGTGTGTGTGTGTGTGTGTGTGTGTGTGTGTGTGTGTGTGTGTGTGTGTGTGTGTGTGTGTGTGTGTGTGTGCGCCCCATGGCCCTGCTCAAGCCAGTAGCTGAGCCACCAGTTGCTGAAGGCTGTTGTTCCCACCAGAAGGATGATGACCAT
>OMKZ01003301.1:16842-45359 GCA_900302535.1 Neoniphon sammara | reverse complement strand
CCGTGCTATTCTGTGTGTGTGTGTGTGTGTATGTGTGTGTGCATGCGCATATGTGTGATGCTGGTTCTCACCCCATGGCCCTGCTCAAGCCAGTAGCTGAGCCACCAGTTGCTGAAGGCTGTTGTTCCCACCAGAAGGATGATGACCATGATGGTGAGGAAGGTGATGATGTTGCCTGCGGGAACAATGTAACACCAAACCTCATTGTTATGTATTTATTTATTTATTTTCCCACTGGCTGCATGTAACAATTTAAAAACATAGTGATTGTGAAATTATAAAAAGTCATAAAACAGAGGATATTTGTTTTCATAAAAATGAAAAAAAAAAGAAGTTTGCTGCAAATGCTTTTGATTGGCGATGTTGGGATTGCACCTGCATGCTACAGCAGGTCTGTGGAGAGCTGCACTGATAACAGCAATCAGTGGAGCAGTGTCAGCTCATGGGTTTCGTAGACCCTGAATACAAGGTGCGCTTGCAGAAAAATATTAATGCAAGATTTGTATGGATTAAGGCCAAATTGAGAACGGTCGACAAGGCCTTTGACAGCTGTGTGTAATAGTTGAGTTATCGCTTATGTCCACTACAGTGCAAGCAACATGGTCCTTGCAATCAATCTGTAAAATGATTTAAAAAGCCTGTCCGTACATTGCAAATATTGTTTAGTCGCACATTTCTGCATAGTCACATGTCCGTGCACATGCATGTGTGTGTGTGTGTGTGTGTGTGTGTGTGTGTCAGACCTCCAGCTGCCTGGGTGTACTGTTGGTAGGTTCTCCAGGTGACTGCACCTTCTCTGGAGCTCTCCTGACTGACCAACTGGGCTTCAGCCTCTGAAGGAGCTTCAGAGGAGGAGAAGGATTTTACTGATCCATATCAAGAGAAAACTGCTTTTCAGCAGTTTGAACCTCTGTCACACTGTGTTCACACTGAGCAGTAATGCATAAAATCCAGATTTACAAGTACAGACACACTGAAGATCCCATCATCTGGACACACGTTGGTTTTGATAATTCCATATAAATAAAGTGTTCCTTACATTTGAGGACAACATTTAAATGTTTTGTGTCTCCAGCTCATATAACAACAGAAATGAAAATGACTCCAACAAACAGGTGGCAGGCAGTTTGGGCAGTAACATGCTTGTCAAAAATGGCTTGTTATTACACAACTTGGTTCATCTGTGTCCCATCCACAAGTGAGACAAGGTGAACACAAGGCAAAGAAACAGACATGGAGGTAATAGTTTGTGCATTATAATACTGTGTCATTACTATGGAACATGGTGCAGCAGGTAGGAAGTGACCCTTCCTTCGCTGCTGTTGGGTAAAAAATGCTGGCATAAAGTGTTTCTGGCATATGAATAATGCATATTTTCCCATTGATGCTCATGTATTTTGAAATTCTACAAAGGGATTTCAAAAGATTTTATAGGTCAAATTGTCTTGAAATTTATTCAGCAAATAAATGGCCATTGGAATTTCCAGTTAAATTGTTATTACCTGATAATGAACAGACATTGGGACTTTAAAAATGATCATAATCATACAGACGCTGTGGATTCTGGATCATAAAGCAGTGTACCACAGGTCACTCTCTGTCCCTAGATGTTACACAACACTCCACTGCAGAATCTCCAGACATGATTTATGTATTCCAGGATGGACCTTGGGTTGACCCTGCACTAACAAAACAAAAATCAACTACTTTATATTTGTACCTTACTTTGTTTCTTAGACTTACCTTTGTTTGACAATGTTCCATCATCTGCTTCATCTGACATGACAAACCCTGGGAGGAAGCAGATACCAGTCATGTGTTACATAAAATACAACAGGGAGAACTGGACATTATTACAGATGTTAAGATATATCTCATTTAGAATGATGAAAAAGGCTAAAACTGGACTCAAATTGATTTAAAATAAATAAATGCTTTCCAAATTTAATGGACCACAGCTACCGTTGGTCTAAAAGTAGAAACCCGTTGACCACACACAGGATATGATGTAACTATGCTTTGTGCTGTCTGGTGAGCACCTGTGTAGAAATCTGATGTGAAGTCTTGGCGCTTCTGAACAACTCCCCTTCACCACTAAACTGAGTTCATCTACATTGTACTGGATCTACACTTGCTCATAATGTTGCATCAGTGATTCAAAGTCCTACAGGCTACAAGGATGGCTGAACCATCTGGCTTTACTTGGCCGTTTCAGCATCTTAAATTTAATCTTAATTTAATCTTAATTTAATTTCTTAATTTGATTACGTGACAGAATCGTACCAAGAGTTCTGGATGGTGTATGCCAGTGTTTGTACTAAAATCTCCTCAACCACATGTTCTGTCTTACCTGGGTTCATGACCCCTTTGTCATCGTGCTCTCTTAGCTCCGCCTCCTCCAGCTGGGCAGAGTCTCGTGGCAACGCCTCCTCCTCTTCCTCTTTCTGAGTCTGTAAACAGGAAGCAGAAACACAATGTTACTGCTCAGTCTGGAGCCACTCAAAAGAACCAGATGGTATTTTCAGCTAAAAGTTGATGATAAAGACTTATCCCCGGTTCTAACCTTACAAAAAGTCAAAACACTGATGTGTGGTCACCAGTTTTCACAGATAAACCATTTGTAAGTTCAGATTTTGTGGCTCTGCTCAACAGTAAAACTACTGAAAAAGTCTAGTATCCCTTCAGCGCCTTCTCCTCATAACCTCTCTCAGTGTTGTATGAGGAGGAAAGTCTGAGACTATTGTTCTTTCTTATTATTTAATCTACTATATGCATATCTAGAATTACAAGGTACTATTCAGCCCGTGTGATAAACAGTAAGAGTTTCAATGTTTTGGCTGAGTTAGCAAAACTCGCTAATGACTGTTGTGTGGCAGCCATCTTACTTTGGACTGTTCTGTCAGGTAGCTGGTGATGAGCTGAGCGTAGCGTCCGTTGGCCTTCATCAGGTCCTGGTGGTTTCCAGACTCCTGGACTTCCCCGTCCTCCAGAACCAGAACGTCGTCGCAGAACTCCAGGTACTGACAGACACAAGCAGGCAGAGTCAGGTCAGCTGAAATATCTCTGCACCGCAGTGAAACTCGGCCTGGAATATTAGTCTCTCATTAGTCTATTATTATTATGAGCTTTACTCATCGCTTTTGAACAGTTCATTGCTTGTTAGAAATGTTTTCAATCACAGACAAGTATTCTAAGTCATTTTTTAAATATTTTCTTGTATTGTGAAAACTGCCATTTCTGCCATTCATAGTGGCCTATGCTACGTGTCGGGTGAAACATGTCTGTTTTGATCTGTAGGATAAAATCAACTATAAAAATACTTTCAGACACATTTTAATTGAGGTCTTAACTGTTGGTGACTGGCAGTTATATTCCTGCTGGGATATTCTGTGACAGTAAAGTCAGGCACATCATCAGCTGTAAACGCAGGTATCATCTGATGGTAAAACTGGTTAGTTTACAACTTCGAGTTCAGTTCTCTGAAAATAAAAGCCTTGACTGGACCTACAGTAAACTACTGGCCCTCTGCTGAGCTGTCTCTGCAGATTCAGGACTAGATGTTTTTTGAAATTCAAATGCTTTTTCAAATCTTCTGGTATATTTGTGCTGTTCACTTTCCTAACAAATAATGAGAATGGATTCTCTGTCATTAGCAAATTAATTACAATTTCTATTTCCAGTTTTGGTTGATTGAATGGAGAGTTGGTTGAGACAGACTCCCAGAAAAAAACTCTAGTTAATCCCAGAGCCTTCAGAGGACATTTCTCATCAACAGAGAATATTGTAAATTCTTATTTGAACACCTCAGAGAGCCCTGCAGCTTTCCCCACAGCTAAAGGTTTAATTGTGAGCAGCTGCATGTTGTCGGTGGAGAGGTGATGACGGCCACCAGGGGACAGACACCCTGCTCAGACCAATCCTGCCTGAAGCTTGGTGACTTTTTGACCTGTTTGTGGCTCTTTGGCGAGCTAATCAGGTTTAGATTCAAAAAGCCGGACCTAAGTGTCAAAATCCATCATTCCCCCAAGTTTCATCCAAAACAGGCCAGAAAAGCTCAGAAATCACATGGGATGGGTGGACAGACGGATGGACAGAAATCACACCGACTTTTCAGGCAACAAAAAATATAGCAATTGGCCAGGTGGTGATGCTCCAGCTGTTAACTCTAAGTTTAGGTCTATAACTTCTGAAGTTGTAGAAATGATTTTCCTCTGGTTTCCTTGAGTCATGCTGAGTCCACATTCTGGTTTGCGTTTCAACTGGACTCACTTTTTCACTATTTCAAATTTTGTCCAAAACATTTTTTCATCACCCCTCCTACAAAGTTGGTCTAATCTTCCAGTGTGGGCCCCAAGAAGACTCGCTGCCATCATCAAGAGGATGAACGGGATCCAAATAAAGAATTAAAAATGAACAAATGTTTATTCTCTTACCTGGAGCTGGTGTGTAACCAGTATGATGGATTTCCCCTGGAGCTCCTTCTTGATGCATTCCTCAAAGATGTGTTTCCCCACATGGGCGTCAACAGCAGACAGCGGGTCGTCCAGCAGGTATATGTCCTTGTTGGAGTAGACAGCTCTGGCCATGCTAATCCTCTGCTTCTGTCCCCCTGAAATATTCAGCCCCCGCTCTCCGATCTGCCAACATCACAGTAGGCCTTTAACATTACGCCATCGGATACAGAGCCTGGTACTGGACATACCAAAATCCACTTTCCAAGATCACTTTTGGTTACCTTCTAAAGTGGCTGCTAGAGAATACCCTCCGCGGACAAACATTTAGCAGCATTTAGCTGGTGGCCATCTCCCAGCCTTCGAAAGGACTGGTGATGGTTTCTAAATTACTAAGGATGGTTGACTTCAAAAAGATCTTAGTATGTGTCATGGAAGGACTGTTTCAGAAAAACATTACAATGTGCACACATCAAAAAAGTCTGTTTCAAATATAATTCTTGAAAGCTTGAAAGCATTTGAGGGACATATTCAACTGAAGAATTCAGTATAGGTGAGGAGAGCGTTCCTACTTCAGTTTGATCACCATAGGGGAGGATGTCCAGGTCAGGTCTGAGGCTACAGGCATCGAGAACTCTGTCATACCTGAGGAGAAACAATCCAAGACAGTTAGAGTTTGTATGGATTTCTGTCAAAAGTCCTGAGTCCTTCAGGTCAGGAAAACTGGTGACTCAAATTGGTCATCATTGTGCGTGTGATATAGTATTGTGTATGATATACAGTACTATGTAAAGCTCTTTTGAGATATTTTTGTGATAAAACATTATAGAAAAAAAACTTGACTCTCAGTCAGTAGTGCTGCTCTCATAACTTGATTTAGTCAATCAAAATAAACTTATTTTGTAATAAATATTCAAAAAGTCCTGAGAAAAGTCAGTACAGTAAATAGGGTAGTACTATACTATGACATGCAGGATCTAGGCACATAAATCATGCTTTAAATATTTATTCATCAGCCTCAACTTTATTATTGCCAGCTTCCACCTGTACGTCCACACAGGAGCACAATACACAATAACTAAAGTCTGTCAGACATGCTGAGGCACCAGCTATTTGTTTTTTTATTTTACCTTCATTTTGCCTGGAAAAAATTCCACTGACATTAAAAATCTCTTGTGCAAGGGAGTCCTGGTCAAAATGGGAGAAAATCATAATGTCCCATAATGCAGTTGGAAGACTTGGCTCAATAGTGTTGATAGTTCTTTTTTGCAGTTCAGAGGTCATTGTCAGGGTTCAGGATATCTAAACCTGCTGGCCCAAACTCTGTCATGAAAATGTATGTGAATACTAGTAGAATAAAAAGACTCATTATAATATTGTGCAACCCAAGCAGATCTAGCTCAAATCAGAACCTCCACAAAGCAGTAATCTTTCCTCTTTCCGTCTTCCTGAAGATAATCCTGTTATGTAACAGAGTGACATTTTACTGTTTTACAGCCTTGGGCGAAGCTCCAAAGGCTATAGAGCCAGCTGAAGAAAAGATAGTTAAACATGAGTCAGCTGAAATATCCATGTAAGGTAGACCAGTCAAAAACTACTGGGTGAAAAGTACAGCATATCCTTGTTTTAACGTTAGCTAACAATCCTTTACTTACAATTCACTTATAAATGATTACTTTTAGTATACTTATAATTTATTAATAATGACAGTTGTAAGTTCATCTAAGCAGTCCATTACTTGGCCTGGTCAAAAAGTTCCCCCATCAGGATGTTGTCTTGGACGGTTCCATGGAATATCCAGGCCTGCTGGGAAACGTAGGCAAACGTTCCATCGGCTGTGATGAAGCCATGCTGAAGGTACATCTAAGAGACAAAACAAAAACTATGACAACCATCAAAACGCTCTCCACCACAGCTTTATTTAAGCCATTTCCTTTGACATTTCATTGGAGTTTAGAGATAAAATATTATAGCGAAAGAGCTTCATCTGTACAGCAGTTTGGGTTTAGGGCTGGGTATTAAGGTTGGTCCTCTCATCACCCAGTCATCACCCAGTCTGCTCCTTAATCACTGCAATGTCACATTTGGCCAGCAGCCACATGTCTAATGTTAATATTCAACTTAGTATCACCTCTGTATCAACAACCCAACCTCAACAACAATCATAACCCAAACTGTGCCTAAGTTGACATGGGCCTGCTGGTGCCACTACAAGGAAGGTCACAGGGTCAGCAAAATTACCCGGTTTCATCCTCTGGCCAACATTAATGCTGTCACCAAATTTCACCGCGATCCATCACAGAGATTTTGAGATACGCCGCTCTGGACCCAACAGCTGACTGACAGACCGACCAACACGGTGATGCGTCAGTCCCTGTGTATAGGCCCAAAAACAGAATACAAAAAATATGATAGAAAGATAGATAGATAGAAACCAACCTGTTCTAAAATGCTGGAAATCAGTGAAGTTTTCCCACTCCCCACATTTCCACAGATGCCAAGCAGGTTACCCTATAGGAGAATACACAAAGGGATCATTAGTTTGCCTTGTGCCCAACCCAGTTAATGCTGTTATCAGTGCCAAAGCTCTCAGCAGCCACCTTAGGCAAGGTGAAGGAGATGTTCCTCAGGGTTGGCCGGGTTTCAGTCTTCTCATTCTGGACTTCATCTGCCTTGTCCTTGCTCAGCCCGTTGGCTGTGTTGTGTATTTGTGCTGGCTGGTCAGCCGGTTTGGTCCAAGACAGAGTAGCATTGGCCATCACTATAGCTGATGTGCTGTTGCTTTTCTGAACCAGGTAGGACTCTGGATTCTGGACCAGCATTATTCTCTGAAACAACCACACATCTTATTCAGATATTTGGTAAACACCAGAGTAATGTGAGACTTTATTTTAAGACCTAGCTAATGAAAGTCTGTATGGATTTAGTCATAACTGCTGAACAGGTCACATCAGAGGAAGCGTTACCTTCAGGCGAGCCACCGACACGGCAGCCTCAGCCAGGGACCTTACACTGATAGGCACTACACCCAGAGAGAACCGCATTGAGTTGAAGATGGCAATGGTGGTGAAGGCCTAGTAAAAACACACTGAGTAAGGCCTAAACACAACCTGACAGCATACAGCACTGACCAGTTAATACCAAGCAGAAGTGGAGCAAGCAGGTGAATCCAGGTGAAAACGTTTTGATTTCACCTGTTCTATCCAATTGTTGCAAAATGGTGTTACATGTGCTGCCTTGTTGAGGCACTCACAGCGGAGGTGCTGAGACGTAAGCCCAGCAAGGTGTGTATCACGAAGGTGAGGATGGTGGCAAATGTTGGGATGACTGTGGTGATGGTGGTATTGACGTTCTGGACGTAGCCGGTCTTCTCCAACAGGCTCTTCTCTTTCTTCCTGATCTCTGTGAGAGACGTCAGACATTTGGAGAAAGGGTTCTGTTTTTAAGCCCTTTACACCTCGTTTCCTCAGGTATTTGATTCACATTCACACACTGAGCAGCTTTGCGTATTCACGGTCTGCTTCTGGCCTTTTGGGAGCTGCCAGCAAACAGTTTGTGACCTGATTTTTGACATTCCTATAAAATAACACTTATTTGATTGGAGTGGACAGTCAACACACATGCGTCATACCTGTAATCTTCTTTTCAAAGGAGTCTTCCCAGGCGTACATTTTGATCAGTTTGATGCAGGTAAGAATCTCGTTCATGGTGCGGACGCGGCTGTCTGTGGCAACCATGGCTTTCCCCCGAAACAGGTTAATGAGCTTGGCCATGGAAAACTGACAGCAGAAGAATTAACATATGGTTGTTATAACTAGTTGCCATGGAAACCAAACAACAGATGAATGAACATTAAGAAAACATTGTCAGTGGTACTACTAGCTTTTGCAAACCGACCACAGAAAGATTAACATGGTAACAAGGTAATTCAAGTTAATATTTGTAGTCATTTTGACAAACTGACAACAGAAAGACTGTGATGAAAATCAGCTTATAACTATAATTCTGGTGCAGTATTGTGCATTGTCCTTATATCTATATAGCTTTTGATCGCTCTGCATGTTTGCTTGTAAGAAGTCAGTGAGATTTTTTTTTCATATGTACGCATGGTGCATGGTCTGAGCCATTTTAATAGTACTGTGAAACCATCTCTTTCGTAACACTGCATGTGAATATTTGTCTAGTTATCTGTTGTGGGTGTGCAGATAGCGTGCAGACCTGTATGGGGATGAAGATCAGGTAGATGAGGACTCCAGTCAGAGCGGTGTAGCCCAGAATGTAGCAGGAGTAGAAGGTACACAAAAACAGCAGCAGAGGGACACACAGCACAAAGCTGCCAAACACCACCGCCTCAAACAACCTGTGGCCATCATTGGTCAGAACATTAATCATCTGCAGGGAAGGAGAGGGAGAAAGAAGGAGACTGAGGTTCAGATTCACAAAGACTTTTGCATGGTCAAATTGTACATATTTGTGCCACAGTTGCATGAGTGAAGAGCAAACTCTATACATCTTAAGAAATTTATATAATTAAGAGGCAGGGCAAACAAGCCTTTGAAAAAAGTATTGAGCCAGTCAATACGCCTCTTGATCACCAACTGCGGGAATAAATAATTGCCAGGAAGGAACAATAAAAAAACAAATGACTATAACCAATTTTCAGGGATGGGTGAAATCACTACACCCACTGTCAGTCTACTTTCTTTTGAAAGGCTAATTTTGCACAACAAGGTTACTGTAGAGACAGTCAGCAGAGATGGTAGAATTGTTGCTGACCAAAAGACTGAACCTTGATCTTGTAAGGTGAGGAACAGTTGACACACTTGATTAGAGAATACAGAATACAGTGGAAAGAAGTAACTGTTTAAGAGTTGGAAAGCTGTCAAAAATGCACCAAATTTTGCACACAGGTCCAGTCTCATACAACAACTCCCTTCCAGTTTGGAGCCAGTAGCTTTCAAAGCTTAAAAATCTACAATAAATCGGTGCAACATCCTAAAGCCCCCTAATTTTCACAACGACTTTGTCCATATGTGACCAAACTTAACAGAACCATGTCATCCTTGTGGTAGATTTTACTGCAGCAAATGATTCTTGGTGTATGTAATCTATCTATTTATCTAGTAATCTATCTAGTAGGTTTTTATAAAAAGTTCTAAATTATGTTCTCAGTTTAGAGACCTTTTCCAAACAGCAAGGCATCATTAAAATGTCAAATTTTTTAATGGCCCTTGTGGAGGATGTCTGACTTCTCGAGCATGCTCAGTAGCTAGATATTTAAGCCTACTTAGCACTAAGGTACCTAGCGTCACTTGGTCCATAAAAAGCAATAGTGCTTCTTTCATAATCATCATGAACGTTTTATCATCATTATTATTATTTTTAGTAGTAGTAGTAATTGTATTGTTCCTTCTTGTAGCTCGTGGGATAGAGCGCCCAGTCCTTTCCATTAATTGTGCCTCCATTTCTTATCCAGCATTGGAGCCCCTTGACAATTTGTAATCGAAATAAAGTGATTTCAGCTACTTCAGCAAACAGTTAGCATGCTGCTGTCTGACTGTGAGGCAGCTCATGAAACTGTACAGTCAAGAAATCAGAGCATTCTTTCACAACTGGGTTTGGGTGACTTTAATATGAGAAGTGGACTGAACTGACCAGCAGCAGCAGAGTTTCTTAAAGGGTTTCAGGCAGTAGGTTCTAGGATTAACAATTTCATTTGGGAATGGGATTCTCACTGTAATAAATCTTGAGAGGAACACTGAGCGATCCCCAGTGAATGTACATAACTGATTCTCAACACTGTCCTCACCAGTTCTGTTGGCCAGTCAGCTCATTTGATGGTGAAATTTTCAGCGTTCATCTTTGATGCTCAAGAGATGTTGGCAGAGGTAAGTTGCTCAATATGAAACGAACTTGTATGCTTCACTGCTTTGTAACAGCAAAAGAGGTTCCTCTTCTACCATTTGAGTCGTTCACAACAACATGGCGGTGTCTATAGCAAGGGAGCCGTGCTACACAGACTGAAACAGCTATCTTTAATCTATGAAACACTTTGAATCTTCGCCAAAATGTGTATTATTAAAAACATACTGAATATAAGGGAATTATTTTTTATATGTGAACTATTTTATGGTCCTGTATGTACTACAGTAGAGATACAGTTTTCAGTGTGATTGTAAAGGTCAGTTCAGAGTGTTTGACAGTAGAAAACTGTGGTTGTAGTGGGAAGCACAAAGGTAGGAATGTTGTATGAACTGTGTGAACTTGTGTGAATGTGAAACAGCATGGTGCTGAAAAAATAATGTGGTGCTTTGCAAAAATGTCCCTAAAATTCTAGTTAAAGAATAGGTAAAATATTGATAGAAGGTACTGTACATAATCCAGTCCATACCTCTCCCATGGTCAGGCCACTGTGCACCCTGAGAGAAATGACTTTCTGGAAGCCCAGCGATGAGAAGGCGCCCTTCAGCCTGAGCGCTGTGCGCAGGTTCACTGCCCACAACAAGGAGATGAAGGAAGCCTTGCAAAACTCTGTGAAGAACAAAGCCACACACAGACCGACGCCGTGCGTCACCGTGGACAACTCAGGGTGATCGGTGTAGGTCAGGATCTCATGGACCAGCACCGACTGGGAGGAGAAGTAAAGAGGCCTGAAACACTCCAGCACTGGAAATACGACCATGTAAATATTTCAACAGCATCATAGCTTTAAACATGTTGTTACACAGCTGTCAGGTCAGTATGTGTTGTTGCCTATGGGTTATGTTTAACTTGAAGTTTATAATTTATTGATCCTTGTCTGGACATTTGTCCTCTGCATTTGAGCCGTCCTAACAGCAGGCAGCCACAGTGTGCTGCCCAGGCCACACCAGCATGTTGGAAAGTAACACACATGCGTATCGCGCTAAACAAACACATGGGTTGTGTTTTTAGCTCTGTTGGACCCTGTGTATTCATTATTATGTTCTTTACTAACTGAGGGCTGTATGATGAAAAAAGTCACCATCTATAGGAAGAGATCAGATACTCCAGCACCAAAGCACTGAAATTTCATATCAGTTATCTACAACTGAATTTTGAAAATTAAACTCTTCCAGTGAGTGCAGCAGTAGAATTAGGTCCAATTCAGGCCATTGGGTCAACAGATGTATCAAGTCTATATTGCTACCACTACCTGTATTGACAGGTAAGAGAAAATTAAAAATAAAATGCAGACATGATAACTCACCGGCCCCACAAACACGGTGATCATGAAGAGGAAACCGACACAGATGGCCATCAACAGCCTGGTTCTTTGAAAGCGAAGCAGCACTCGAATCAAAGAGGCCTTTTCCAGCCCCACCTTTGCCACCTCCTCCTCCCACAGTCTCTGGAGTCTTCATAACACAAAGAGTCAAGTCGTGCTCATCCATTCCTTTTTCTTATTCTATCAGCCCTGTCACTTCAGCACAAGAAAATCTAACAAACACTTAAAGCTTGAAAAAATACAGTATATTTCTTCCCAGTCATACATTCAGTTGTGGTTTACTCACATTTTCATAATTCCATACTTTACAAGACTTGAATTTCAATATATTCAATATGAGCAGCCTCTTGTGCTATGTAATTATACCATAATACCATAAAGTGGCAGCATAAAAGTACAATGTCCTCGATAAACAGTGCAAGACAGTCAGTTACACAGGAACACACTTCAGGGGACAGGGCACCAAATGACTGACCCACCACTGCTCTGTAGTAGAGCATTAAACTACAACTAATATCACAATTTTTTAGCCTGTGTAGGAGCCTTTTAAATCAGAAGGAAGACTCTCAGACCTTCGTCCGTTGGCGTCGGCTCCGTCCAGTGGAGACAGGGTGAGAGAGCTGATGTCCAGCCTGTTCTTGAATATGGACCACATCATTGGGGTCATCCAGGCAAAGGTGGTGAAGGACAGGAAGCCTGCACGGTCCAGAGGGTTGGACCTGCACAGGGAAACATCACCAAATATCAGCTCTGTGCAGGGAGGAATGCACAGTACATTGAACAGAATAATAAAGTCGCAGGAGTTCCCTAAACACAGCAAACAGACCGGCCCTTGTATGAAATGATCTCAAATAATTCATTTGCTCAGGAGGTGATGTGAAAAACAGTCGATTTTCCTTTCCCTGTGGGGGGCATAGTGTGCATGGACTGATTGTCAGAATAAAAGTTCTGTTGTGCTCCCCTCAACCTACTGACAGCAACAGCTGTCTATTATGGTGTTTTGCAGTTTTCAGTGTATACAGGGAGAAAGAATGATCACGGTTTAGCAGTTAGCTTTTTGTCATTGATTGATTAATATTAAGGAATAATTATAAGAAATAATACTGATCAGATCAGAAAAGACAGCTCATTTTAGTTGGCTAAATCTCATCTTTGATGTTGGCAGCTACAGTTTGGACTATTACCTCCTAATATCAGTAGAGATATAAACTAGACCCTCCTACTGGCAGGCTCCCAACTCGCGTGCTCTGAAACCTCTCCAACAACCAGCTGCACCACAACACAAGGCACGTGGCTGAAGACAAACAACGAGGAGGAGGAGGTCATGCACCCAGAATTTCAAGGCCACAGCAACATTCAGCTAAATAAAAGCCACAATTCAAAAGAATCAGCAAAATGTGCTCAGAATATACTGTATATAGCTGGAAGCATAACATGTGAGATCATGAATAGCTCAGCAGCCTGTACAGAATGGGTGCTATCTGTTATCTTTAATCATATCGCCCATCATTAACAACTGTTTCATTGTTGCCACTATATCAACAGCTTATAATATCAAGCTTTACAAAAGGAACCCATAAGCACACCTGGTCCAAGAACTAGACAAATCAACAACTAGACAAAACTAGACAATTGCCGTTCTTCCTCATTGAAAAATCTGTGAAGAATGACAGTCCAAAGAAACTCAATGGACAAAACATTAACAGCGTAGTTACAGAACTTATTTTCCTGACCATTTACTGCATTTATTGGCAGCATGGAATCGAACACCAGTATCCCATGTCTTGTGTTTTGTGGACCCATCCACTGCCCCGGCCTCCCTCCTACGCAGACTCTGGCGCTCTTTCCACTACATCGCTTATTACTGGTAGGGGCACCAATTTAGGATATGCTCCTGTGGGTCGTATTAAAGGGTAGGAACAAATGACCTATTGGGTTGTTTACTGGGGGAGGACAGCCTGTATGCACACAGTTGGGTTGAAATGCTGTAATGAAGTACTCCATTCTTAGTCCAACCACAAGCTAAAAACCTGTCAATTGACTCTCTAATCAAACACAAGAACTGTGAAATGAATACAGTTTGAAATCCTGAACATTGCACAGGAGAATGTGCCATGATCCAGCCAGATGTCTCCCCACTACATCAGTAGCATTTAGAAGAGGTGGGCTTGTCCAAGTATTCACTGGAGGACAGGATGTTGTTGCTGACCAGCTTTGGGAAGAGTCACCACCTGTTTTACTCTACGGGAGATGACATCACCTGCCACCAAAGACCAGACACCCTACTTTTCACCAGTAGAGGTCAGGCTTCACAGAGATTTGGGTTTGGGGTTTAGTTACTGTTTAAGCTCCACTGCAGCCATGCTGATCTGGGTTGCAGCCTGGTCCTGACTCTCTGCAGTGCAAATGGACCATTTGCACCCATATCTGAATTGTTTGAGTAGCTAATATATTTCATGTGCTGATGTAATAGAGAAGTTTCCTTTTGGCTGTGGCGCTAAACCATCAGTTCAAAGTCACATACATGGATGAAGCTATCACTCACCCACTTTCAAGAAAGAGAGCAAGGACAGTGACTCATCAGAGCGATGAAGGCCGAGGTAAGTGCTTTCTTCATCCATGTAATATTTCATGAGCTTTTGCCAAATTGAGTGAACGATGGTCATGCACAGTAACTGGTAGGAGCGTCTAAGTCTGTGCTCATTTTTGGGACACAGAACCAAATGTAAGGATGGCCAAGAGTGGTGGTTTCTTACAGTATAGTACTATTTAAGATACTTCATCACTGAGTTGGTCATGCCGAATCAAGAGCTTAGCTCTGATGGGGTGCAGCATGAGACTTGAATAAATATTGAAAATAATACAGTTGAGAGCATTTACATTTAAGCCAAGAGTAAAAACTAAAGCACCATCACAGCAAGGTACTGATACTGTACCACTGCCATGGTAGGTCCAGTATGGGTAAAGCACACTGCTGTTATGCTACAATAGCCGTAGTAGATTGAGTGTGGTAGATAGTTTGTATTAAAGAGACTGACTGTGAGGAGCGGCTGAAGGGTTTGAGGTTCTGAAAGCTCTGGTGGTATTTGCTGGATGCAGGAGGACGTTCCTTCTCTCTGTTGTCCAAATCACCAAGACCCTCTGGACTGGAAGCAGCAACGCCATTCTTCCATCTGACATCATCTTCTGTCTTAATCTAAGAAAGAGACACGATAGACAAGGGGCATAGATATAAAGAGTAGCAAAGATAGAAACAGACAGAAAGAGGCAAACACAGTAGAAAATCTTTCCACGAGTCAATAATCCAGCAACACAGAGTCACAAAAACCAGATCAAGCACACCAGCAAGAAAAACACAGGAAGCAGGAGAAACAATAGCAGAGGAAAAAATCTCAGGCAGTGAAAGCAGCATGAAAGGAGGACGGGATTGTTCTGATGGAGGCTGTTGTTTATCCCATACTTACAAAAGAGATGCATTGAATACCATTCTTCTCCTCCGATGAAGGAATGCTCTTCATTTTGTACTGTGCCTAGACAAGGAAACAAACCTTTTCATCCACACGCCACCATCACTATTTTACCAGACAAATTTGATAATTACAATACAACAGGACCTCTAAAAGATTGTTCATTATACCTGTAGAGTAGACTCACTTCCACTATTCCACTTTCACTATTTTATGTGCAAAGACTATGTTTAGACGAGAATAGGACTTAAAATAATGGCTGGTGATCTGTAGACTAACTTACAGATACAAACATTTACCAGTTTGTTGTAGCTGATGGCTGGTGGTCATTTCTCAGTATGAGCCATGTATGAAAGACAACTTTGCTGATGCTTTTAATCCAACTAATCCAACACTAACCAGTAACTGTAAAACAAACAGACTCTGTATTTAAACCACATAACCATATTAACCAGTATAAAACAACAGTAAAGTGTAACATTGACCTATCTGGTTTAACCTCAGAGAACAGAGGAAAAAAAAAACTGCTAAACTGACATGACTGAGGTACAACCAACATGAAGTGACAGGCCTAAAATAAATTTAACTGAAGCTACATAACTGAGGTAAACTATAACAAACTACATTAAAATGATATGAATGTAATAACCTAAATTAAAATAAAACTAAACACAATTCAAACAAACTAAGCTCACACAGCTGAGGTTCACTAAACCTAATGTGAAGTGGCAACTGAGATCAAATAAACTGAAGTTACATAACTGAGCTGAGCTACATTACAGCTGATGTAACTGATATAAATGAAAATGAAATAAAGCAAAACTAAACAAAGCAGACTTTTGCTGTGAGATAGGCAAATGAAACAGAAGAGTACCTCTGTGCAGGCTGGGGGAAGCTGTTCTGCACCTTGTTCATCCAAAGACTGGAGCAATATGCTGCTCTTGTTCCCTCACTGACTTTATAAGGTTCAAAGTTTGGTGAAGTTCAGAGGTTAAACAAGCCAATCAGTGAGAGAGTGAGTCCAGCATGTTTTCATTGCTGGTAGTGGCAGAAGTCACAACTTGGGGGATTTCTGGGCCTCAGGACAACATATCATTTTAGATTTTATTGAAATAATTTTAACGTTTTAAGAGTCAGACAAAATGTATATCTGATGTGGCATTTATCATGTAAGTGTACAGTTAGCAGGCTAAATTAAAATCAGTTCAGACACTGAGATAATATATTCACATGACAGTAGGCATTTATGTTGCATAAGTTAAAGAATAAGACATTTGTGTTACAGATAATCTCACACTAAGATCACCTCCCTCAGCTTCTTGAAGCTTCTTCATATAACAACAAAATGTCAACACTTACTATAGCATTATGTCTGAAGGTTAAACACAGTCTCTGAACTCACCTTTTTCATTGACAAAATGGGTGGTTGTCCCCTTTGTTCTGTTTCTTCTCTTTCTTTTGATTAATTTCTCTTCTGAAAACCAGACTTAGCTTTAAAAGGAGGCATGAGGCAGCGCTCCTCCTGTTTTACTCCTTTAACCCTCTGTTGCTACTCCATAATTTTCTATTCTTCATTTAAAGTCGAGCAGACAAAAGGCTGGGCCTCAATATTCTCACAGGGACTACCTGGGTTGTATATTTTGTCCATGATGATATATGATAATTATATCCTGCATCATGAGCAAATGGCTATTTATATTAACACATGGGATATATTATTTAAGCAAATATTTATCAAACAAGAAAAACTGTGAAGCATTACATCTTTTCTAACTTTCACTGCACAAACTCCTAAAGTAAGACGTTTGATTCCCTAGATATTAGCATGCTAACTGAACAGGCTGTTTTACCCTCCACTACCTCCCTGGTATCCACTAATTGTGCCGGAAGGGCAAACGCCTCACCACAGGACGGATGGTATGTTGTTCTGGTGTGTTACTGGTGACGAGGAGAGCCTCAGCATCAGCTCCACGTGATTATTAAAAGATACAGCGGCTTTTATTTCATTTAAAGTGGACTGTCATTGTTAAAGAACCCTTGAGCAAGGCATCTAACATGAAACTGTTCTGAAAGTCCTGCAGCCAAACAGCAGTAATTGTCTGAAACTGGGAGGAAAAAAAAAGACTTCAGATTTTATGTCCTGTCTTGCTTCAAGTATTGCAGATACACAAGTGGGCAGTACCTGATATGGGAGCATTGTATTGTATCATTTTTGTTGGCAGGAAATCCAAACACCTTGTTACGACCTTTGATGTTTGAAACTCACAAAATGAAGGAACTGATAGTATTTGTGTCATGGAAAGGATACTGCAGGAATAAGCAGCCGTGTTTATACATGGACTACCCACAGCTATTTAAGTTTAATCATTTTAAACAAGAAATGGAAGTAAATTTGCATCTTTTTACTAGACAGACAATGAACATGGCATCTTTCAGCTGTACTTGGTGTAAGCTAACAGCTAACACACTGCCTAGCTTGGAAGCTTTACTTTTAGACTGCTAAAGGACAACAAGCTAATCTAAAAATTGTAGCATAAGGAATTAAAGGGAATGGACACAGTAAAACATCCTTTTAAACTGATATGTAGGTGTTGTTTGACACAGAAGACATACTAGAGACATAATATTAATACTAGCTGTCACCTCCACGTTAAT
Organism: Neoniphon sammara; assembly: GCA_900302535.1. Taxonomy (NCBI): domain Eukaryota; kingdom Metazoa; phylum Chordata; class Actinopteri; order Holocentriformes; family Holocentridae; genus Neoniphon; species Neoniphon sammara. Next base: position 27,540 of record OMKZ01003301.1, on the reverse strand, counting down.
TGTATATTGCACATTTTTGATATTTTAAATGCTAACTCAAATATCCTCTTATTTTTTCAGATTAACAAAATCCAAAGTAGGTGAACTTTATTGGCTATTTGATAGTGAGGTACTTTAGGTCCTCTCTCAATGCTTTTTTCAAACTATTAAGGCAGGAGGAGAGCGACTGAAACAGGGTTTTAAAATGGTTAATTGTTAACAGTGGTAAATAGTAATAAATCCACAGAACCAGCACATTAGTCTTAAAATTGACTGATTTGTAATGACATTGCAGGATGTCATCTCAGTCACTAATTAACGTTTAAGTTCTCAGGTAGCAAAACATCCAGGTCAGAGGTTTAAGGACTTACAATTATGTAATTTTTTCTGTCTATAAAACATTAAGAGAGAGAGACTGGGTGATAAGTTAACTACGCCCTCAAATACTACGGGTTATAAGAGTTGAAATCTCTGCTGTGCGTCATCAAATTAAAGCAGGATGTTGCGTGCACTCTGCTCATCCAGTGCACGTGTCCAATAAAATGCAACACGAAAATCAGTGGAGGGTACAGAGATTTTATAGAGAACAGCCCAGGTGAAGAGCTACAGTAACAAGTGACTGTCGTTGCAGGTTCACGCCACATGATGGTAGTGTATGACTTTCAGTTGCATGTAGAACATGACGAGCAAAGAGAGAGGACACGCCATCTAAAACTGGCTGCTGCCCTAGATCTACACAGAAATAAAAAGTACTCCAAATATGATTAAAACTAGAAAAAAAAAATCAAAATTAACTATATTAGTTACATTTTTGCAATAAATGGGTGCATGTCTGTGTGAGCCCATCCCTGTTTCTTCCTGTTCTCTATCTTCATATCCTTTAAAGGTCTCCCTTTAGCAGTTGTTTTCTTGCAAGACTGTTAACTATAGGACGTCATTCAAGAAAGCAAAGCCAGTCAGATTGACTCGGGTTTGTTAAACCAGACAGCGAGGCTGTAGCGGCTCAGTCTGAGTGATAAATTTTAAATGACAGAAGTCAAACTGCAGCAGAGCTCATCATTTTCATCCTTCTCACATTATCATTCCCAGTGAAGCAGCTGCAAGACGGCTCAAAGGGAGGAGGATCAGCCGCACAGGAGTATCTGGACTGCAGTGTAGCATCAACACAGATGCACAACGGCTCTCTCCCACTACCAGCATTAGTATGACAATGCTGCTGCTTCGTAGTGCAATTGTGCAATTATAAACATAACAAATATGTGCACATTTGCTCAGAACCCAGGCTTATACAGAGTGGTTTCTATCTGGAGTGTTTGGCTTTTGGGATCGTTGGAGACTGTGATGTAAGGGGTGAACTCCCACTTGTTGGCCAGTTTTCTGCGTCTGCTTTCACCCGCAATACTAAAGAGAGCACGGTCTCATCCTCAGTGGCACCGATTTGTGTCCTCCTGTCACAGAGTTCTGCTCGGTGCTGTTGATTACAGTCAGCATTGGTTTGGGCCAGCTTGAGAGCCTCACTGAGGTCATCCCTCCTCCTCTTCACATGCGTGTCATAGTCCGTGATGCCACTGTCTCTGTCCACACTGGAACAGGACATCCACCAGCTGTGTAGGGATCCTTCTACACATTAAACAGCTTATAGTCGATTCATGAGATGTGCAGTTGTAGGTTAAAGTCACTGTCTGCAGCCTCTCTGGTCACCTGTGCTCAGCTCTAGGAGGAAAAAGCTCTGATCTTACTCTGATCAAAGATCCTGTACCCTGGTTTGAACTGGTCCTTTATGGGAACCCATACACACAAAAACATCTTTTCAAAAAGTCACGTGCAGCTTGTTTCAAGGACTGACCAGGGCACTGGCAGGCATGGACCATTTTGGTAAAGGTTGCTGTTTCCATAATACATACATACTTCTGCCTCAGGAGTCTTCAGCAGACCAGAGATCCATATAGACCAGTTCCAGTGGACTTGTGGTTTTGATGTATGGAGTATGTCTGACTTAAAGGATGATATATTCAATTCACCTGCAGATGAAATATTAATTGACTGAAGACCATTCCACTTCACAGTACTACACAGACAATACCTCTGGAGAATTGGGATGGCAGATAGCAGCCGAATGGGAGGTCAACAGACACGCTGGCCGGACACTGTGCGTCCCAGCCAGCTTAGAGCAGGTTGGGCGTTCTCTGTGTTGTGGTGCTGACTTGGGCAGAACATTTGGTTCTCGATGTTCTGTTGATCTGCTATTCAAGTGTCGAGAACATGGAAGCAGTTAGAGTAGATCTAGGCACTGAGAAGCCACATTACTAGGCACCGTGGTGGAAAACGCTTTATACTCTCACAGCAGTGAGTTGTTTAGTTGGTTGCTAGGCAACAGGACACAGGCTCCAGGGTGAGCCTCGCCGCTGGTTGTCCACGTAACTCCCCAAGGCTGATGCATTTTTCCTTCATGATTTACCCTTGTGACAAGTGTTTGATAGAAGTGGGAAATGTGATTGTGCTTTGAGACGAGGTTAAGGAAGTTCATCGCTGGTGGTTGAGGAATAATGGTGCAATGGAGCAAAGTGAAAGGGGTAGTGTGTTAGAATGGGATTTTTTTTTTTTGGTAATTTTATTTTTTCAGGTTTTTATTTGAAATCATTATTTGAGGCAAGTCTCAGAGCTTCAGTATCACCTGTAGCATCACTGCTGTAAACCTGCAGCCAAAACTCAAGCTATGACTATCAATAGGGAGATTAGTTACTACATTTAAACATATCTGGAAGTTCCAATACTAATTCTGAACATTTTCCCTAAAACCATCAGAATTTAAGTCACGTATTGACACCAAATATAAGTGAGTTATGACTGACCTACCCTCATCATGGGTAAAAATACTGCACTAAGCATCACAAACATCAACAGAACCATCACAAAACAGACACAAGCAATTGATCAAAGCACATGTTGTTATGTAATTCATAAGAAATGGCTTTTTCTGAGTCATGAGCATGAGAAAGTTTCTCTTTTGAGTTTTCTGACCCATGCAGGCAAGAATTTATTGCTTTCTCTCCTGGCTTTATGGGGTTTACCAGAGTTCCGCTGTCATCCTTCCAGATAAGAGGAATGTTTACTTAAGCGGGGCGAAGTGAGTTGTTAATCCTGAAAAATGTGTTCTGGATAGTGTCAGCAGTTAGAGAGTAGTAGAGAAAAGAAAAGGGGTGAGAAGAGGGTCAAGGAAGATAACAAGCTTTGCGGGCCTGTGTGCACTCCAGTGGTAATAATATCTGGAACTTTGTCAGACTGCCACCTGTCTCTGGTTTGCTCACAACCTGCCTGTATTATGGAGACTAGCTAAAGTTGTAAAGCATGCTGGATGTAAGACCATGCACCTCCATATACTAAAGACTGACCTGAACTCTGCTGTAACTCACACCTGCCATGTCAGTGTGGGTGTTGTTTAACTCTGTCATTCATTTGCCCACTGATGAAAAAACAAGCTGTCAGCTTTGTTGAGCCTAGTCACATTTTGGAACAACACAACAGCACCACACCAGGCAGATTTCAGATTTCATACTGTATTTCTTCAACAGATTCATGGGACTCGCTCCTGTCAGTCACACTGTCCCCTCCCAAACACAAGAGGTTTAGTTTCTCTGGTTATATCACTCTGGATGGCAGGCCTGGCAGCTTTATGACAAACTCTCTGTTCATGTCCAACTTCCAGATAAGAGAGCTCCTTCATCTTATACAGTCTGTACGTGAGGAGTGTGATTTGTTATCACAGACTTGGCATTTGGCATTAGCTGTGGTCTAGCTACAGCAGGGCCAGGCTGGCTGGCATGTATAGTGGCTTATTTCAAATGATTTATGATACTTTCATTACACACACAAGTACACACAGGCTATCTCCCAGTCCCTACTATGTATAAAAATGCTAATGTGGCAGCATGCCCAGCGAATTAAATATTTGTTACAGTCACTTTTCTGACTAAAAAACTTATGAGGTGCTCTTATGCCATTACATTTGAACACTGAACCTGTTTAGTTCCTCGGTCCAGGCTGTGACCATAAGACCTTACTATTAGAGTTCCCTCAGTGTGGGTCAGATCTCCTCCAGGTGTGTGTGAGGACACAAAGTCTGTATAAAGTAGATAGTTGTTGCTTTCTGCCACAACTGGTTGGAGAGATGGTGAGAGGGGTTTTCCATGATGGCTTTGATCTGCCGTCGCTGTTTCATACATCAGCGGACTAATTTGACCTAATCTTCTCGGGTCTTTGGACGAGGGACAAGCTGTTTGACACTTCATTTTTTACAGTGGTGAAGTATCAGGCTATTGAACCTTTTTTATAGATGTATTTTACAGGAGTATAATGCTGGAAGAGGTGTCTTACTCTTTAGTTTCAACCAAGTAAAAGAAAATGCTAAGAGGCAAAAAGTTCTGGAGAAAATAACTGGAAAATTCAACATCAATAACTCAAAGAATTAAAGATGTCTAAAAGCAGTGGAACAATCAAACATGTCACCTACACAGCTAACTTTCTCCTCCCAGCACCGCCCGCTTCATCACTGCTGCCAGCAACACCAAATTTAATATTAATAATGATTATCTCTTAAGCCTGTCAGTTAGCCTTCACAACTTCAAATGAAATATGGCAGCATCTCTTACCTTAAAGCACAGTGGGGAAAACCTTTGCCTATCAAGGGCCATTTCAGTTTTTATAACATCATTCATGGACCATACAAAATTACTGAATTTGCCTCAATAATTTTGAAAATTATCTAATATCAATAATAATAATTTAACTGTTAGACTAACATGCTTTGTATTGGTCAAACTCATACTAACCTCTGATGCGATGGCTGGAACTGTTTCTCTTTTGCGAGGCGTCTGATGTCAGATGGTAGTGATGATGATGATGATGATGATGATGATGATGGTAATGATGATGATGATGCTACTCGCAGCTGGTTTTCCAGGTTTGGGTCAGTCAGTCTTTAGCGGTTTAGAGTCAGTTTTGAAAAGAACTGCTCACAACAGGTCGTCCCAAACAGAGATGCAAACTTGAGTGCATGTTTCCTCAGAATGGGAAAATCGTCAGGACATTCATAAAGTTCACAGAACTCAAGCAGACGGAGGTTGTTGTATCTAGCTTTGAGCTTGTCGTAGCGTTGCGGCTCAATTATTTTGAGTTGTAGGTTGTCAGGCACGTTAGCTCATTCCACATTAAACAATGTAGCAAATATGCTCAGTTCCTTTTGTTTACTTTTCATGCACTGAACCCAAGCGGGCAGAAACCGGCCGCCATATTGAAGCCGACCAGGAAGTAACTTTTGCTGCAGTTCCACCACTGCCCACTAGGGCTGGTTGCAAAAAGACTTTTAGCCCCGCCCAAATACATTCATTGTGTATGTGGCCAGGGGCGAATTTCTCAGTGAAATTATGAAGGCAGTATTTTTTTTCAAATACAGTTTTTGGTGTCAGTGTCTAATTTTACTTGCGCTAATGTGTGTGATTTATAAAATTATTGAGAAAATATGACACAGGGATTTGGGGCATAGTGATTGACAGGTCGCCTATCCATTGCTGATAACGGGGGCGTGGCACAGTGTAAATACACAGGACTGAAACCGACATTGACCGTGGTAATGCACTCTTTCGCTGTTTGCGCACCGCTGTTAAACAAGAAAGAACAAAACAAAAATGACCGTGGATCGCCGTGACCCTCGGTAAGTCATTCTTTGTCACTCTGCGCCCGCTAACCTAAATGTGAACTTCGTCTGTGACATGGACCGATACAGAGTTGGCTAGTGTTAGCTTATGATAGCACCGCAGTAGCAGTTACTGTTAAGTTTTGGCTCGATATGCCATACACTGTTATGCAGCCTGCAGGTGAGTCGGTCAGTCTCAGTGGGTCTGTGAATGTCAATATTCAAAATAGACTCTCCTTCCTTCGGCTGTGGGCTCCACTCAGGCCCCTCCCACTCCTCCCTTTTTACTCTACTGCGCAGACTCCCACGTCAAGGTCAAAGGTTGGTTGCAATATGCTTCAAAACGGCCTCGTAGAACCCAATGGGTGACGTCACACTCACTACGTCCATATATTTTAGAGTCTATGACTGAACCTTATTGCCAAATGCCCAGAGGAGATTTGCTCACCCACCATCATATTCAGATGTCATAGCAGACTTTTGTTCTTTCAGAGTAGGAAACTGCAGCCACTTGCTATCACTGAGTTCCACGACAGGTTTTCCCTTCCTCTTCATGAATTGTTTTACCTCTTCCCTCAGTTTGTACAGCCGTGTGAGGATATTTGTGCGACTCAGCCATCACACCTCACAGTTGTGAACCAGATCTCCGTACTCTGACTCAAGCTCACTCAGCAGCTCCTTGAACTGGCGGCTGTTTAGTCCTGTTTTTGATCAAATTTATGGTGGAAACGACAGTTGTCATCATACTGTTGAGCTTCAGGGAATGTGCACACAGGCTCTCTTGATGTATGATGCAGAGGCACACAACTAAATCACTAGGATCTTTTTCACTAATGCAGTTAATCCCTTTGCTGACCTACCATGGCGGGGGCTGTGGAAGGCCACTAAACTTTTCAAATGGTAATTCAGATTTGTTCATTGCCAGCACAACTTACTTAAACAAATGCTCATGTTTCGTAGTGCCATGCAGGGCCGCCGACACGAGGGGAACACCAGGTCAGTTGTCCCGGGCCCTGGGTCAAGGGACAACTAACCTTTAAATAAACTGCTGGAATAATTTGTCAAAATTATGGGGGTGGGGGGGCATTTGGAGATCACCTTGTCCTGGGCACGAGTAAGGCACACGGTGGGCCTGGTGCCATGCGTGCCTTGCAAAGGCAGCAATTTCTCCCTCGCATGAAACTCAGCAGTAATCCCACGCTCAAAACTGGCAATTTGGGCGGTATTTGTTATGTCTGTTGTTTCATGGCAGACCGCAGCGGAAAACTGGAAATTTCTTGTTCAGTATTTTTTCAAGAGAATGCAGAGTGAAGAATGACACGTGAGACAGAGATCTCAGCTTAACTTGTAGCTCCTGTGCCCAAACACACTGCAGGACCCCAGGAACGCTGCTGTATTACCTGACACAACACACACACAGGAACACTGCCGGAGGCCATTGAGCATTCTAGTGCTCTCAGCCGTAGTGGCCACTTTGGAGATCAACATCAACACTGCCTTTACCAACCAACACTAGTGACCATATACCATAACTGCAGTAATGAGAAGATTCATATAACCACGTTATAACAGGGAAAGCTTAAACATTAACGGTCCACATAACAGTCCCATGAACCTTTGTGCTCCACTAGCGCAGAACAGTCAGCAGTCAGCAGGACCGCCCCCTGGGGCTACAGTATCTTGTGCCATATCAGTAATTCAGTTCTACACCGCATAAACCAACCAAGCAAACCAAACCAACCAAAAATAACAAAAAAAAAAAAAAAAAAAAAAAAAAAAAAAAAAAAAAAAAAAGAAAATCGTTTGACCATTTCTAATGGAATGCGAAACATTCTGCATCTTTTATTTTTCTTGACAGTCGCCATGATGCATGTGAGCGATGACATGTACGTGTTTACCTGAGAGGCACACAGCCGATAGAGCCCACCTGGAAGGACATGTTAGCCTAATAAATTATTTTATTTTATCTCAGAAAAAAAAGTAATTGCCACCTAGACCATTTTTTTTGTATTTACCTACTCAGACACTTAATTTTGCTGTCAGGCTCAGCTACTGTTATGTTAGCTAACGTTAGGTGTGTTTTATGTGCATAGGTCAATAGCACTGATGTGATAAATAAGGACTCTAATGTAATTTTCTTTTCTTTTAGCTTTGAACCAAGAGAGCAATGCTGAGGATAACACAAGAGGATGAGGTTTTCACAAATGACCCTGCTGCCAAGGATGCACCAGCAGCAGCTGCACATGGTGCTGACAAAATGTCGCTCTGTCATTAAAAACCTTGAACTAGAGAGAGCGGAATAAGACCTGCTGCTGAACTCAGACTCCAGGGGAGGAGGCGGCAAGCTTTCGTATCCGAAATTAAGTCAGTCTTTTTTATCCAACAGTCTTAATCAGATTAGTGTAACCTGAAAATCTCAGGCTGGGTTGGGCCAACAAGGATTAATTTAATCTAAGATAAGTTCTAATAAGAGTTACGCAAAACTGGGTTTAAAGCGAGTAAATCCAAATTTAAAACGAAGCAGAGCTCTGTTGTACAATTAAAAGACCAAAACACATGCTGTCAGAACCTAGGTAGTATAAAAGGTGTTCTAGTTTGATTTGATAGATCAATTGGTTGATTGATTGATTCCAGTGTGACAGACACTGGGAAGACACTGCTCTGTGAGATGGGCTACAAAATACTGCTGCTGCTGCTACCACTAGTACCACTACAACAACTACTTCTAGCAACAATAATAACAGTAATAATAATACAACTAATAATAACCTTTATTTAACAATTAATTTAAGTTTCTTGCAAGACAGGTAAAATGTAAGCAATAAATAAAAATGTGAATGAAATTAAATAAAATGGCAATTGCACAGAATAATTAAATCATGAAGACTAACAGAACAGACCTCAGTACCTCAGTAAAACAAATCTATAAAAGGCCATCATCAAAAGTGTTTCAAAAGGAGACACCAAGTTGGCAGGTGGTTCCATAACCTGAAAAACTTTTTCAGATGTGAGGATTGGCTGGAGGATTAAAAGCTTGCAGATACAGACATGTCAGTCCAAAATGTGTTAAAGGTGATCAGTAAAACTGTAAAATCATCAGTCGTCACTTGCACTGATAGCCGGTGACGTGAAGCTAAATGGGTGATATACTGTTAGCTCTTACAGAACAAGACGTCAGCCTGGTGACATCATCCAGTCATCCGGTCACTCCGCACCACCCTGCTCTGCCTGCGCTGGCCAGCGTGGTTTTGTGGTTCGTCTCCGTCACTGTGATCCAGCAGGACGCTGACGATCTCACTGGAAAACCTCTCGGCACCTTTTTCTGTCACGTTCTCGGTCACTGAGTCGACCTCGTCACCGTGACGGCACGTTGATCGCCACAGTGTGTGTCTGCACTGACATGGTACTGACATGGCTCCTACACACAGTGCAGCCTGTTGGCTTGAATGCAGTAATAAGAGTCATATGGCTGCTGTCAGTACTGTGAGGGAAAACATCAATATGTCATACAATGTTGACTCCAAATGCTTTTTGATGCTTTGGTTGTGATATATTTGAGGAGACTATAAATAAAACATATGTAAAACAAACAGAAACATGCAGGTATGCGAATGAAACAGTGATGATAATAGCATGAAGCTGTGGCACCAGCAAAAGCACAGCCAACACTGCCAGCTGCTAGACCTGGGGGTTCATAATAATTACTGTTATTATTCAAAATATAAGTTGGCTTAGCACTTCTTCAAAAGCCCCGTACATAACCCTGAGACTGACTGAAAATAAAAACGTCTTTGGAAAAAACACTTTTCATGAACTAGGTTTTCAGTACAGAGTAGGCCAGCTGTGAACCCAGTTCTGTTTTTTTTATGCATTTTATCATTTCAAAGTTTTTTTTATGTGTTCTCACTGCAAACCTTGTCAAAACGTTTTCTATACTGAAAGTATATTTTTAGAATGCAAAGTGTGTTAAAAGTTTGTACAAGTATATTTCTAAAAATATGTGCTTTTCTTGTAAGTATACTTTCAACATATTTTGGTATGTCTTTGTGCTTACAAAAGTATACTACAATATTTACCTAATTACAATGGTACTTTAGCATTTGCATTAAAGTGTACTATTTTGGCAGCCAAATGTAACCATAAATACATGAAAAGTATAATGAAAATATATTTAACCACATCTTAAACAAACCTTTTAACACACCAAAGTACAACTTAAGTGGTTTCAGTTTAACACAACTTAAGTATACTGCTTCTGAGGACACAAAATATACTACGATCCGGTAAGTATACATAAGTATACTTGTCTTACAGGACTGGAGCTGTTTTCAGATGCAGCGGCTTCCACCTGCTGAGATGATTACAATGTGGTTAAAGACTGTAGCTAGTTAGATACACAGACTGGAGCACGGGTTTGAAATGGTTTGATCCTGTGAGTGAAAGAAGCCAGTTGGTCTGCAGAGCCCTGCAAGGGGACAGGCAGCATTACAAGTTAATGTCTCCAAAAGCTTTAGCAGTAGAAATCCAGACCCTGTTTCCGCCTCTCATCCAGCAAGTTGTTCTGATGGTAGGATGAGTCAGATTCGAATAAGGAGCTTCTCTGGAGACCGGAGCTGTTTGGCCGAAGCAGGGGAGAGGCAGCGATCTCCTCATCCGGAGCCTCAGAGGAGGCTCTGCACAGCACGGCCCGGCCCCGGAGCTCCCCAATGGGACCAGAGTCCAACAGAGTCTCCCTCATCTGCTGGTTCTCCCTGGTCGCTGCCTGCCACACCACCTCCAGCTCCTCCTCTAACTCCCTGCAGGAGAGGAGAGAGAGGAAGTTTAGCTTGGGGCGGAGGAGGATAGAGGATGAAAGTAAAAAAAAAAAAAAAAAAAAAAACGCGACGGCCAGAGAGAATCTGAGAGCGAGAGTGGTACAGAGTAGTCTCTGAAGCCGGACTATCTCTTCTCCAGTCTTCGAATGCTCCATAGATAAGTCTGTAATTCAGCCAGTTAAAATGTGAGGAGAGGAAGCTGTCATCTTCCAC
>OMKZ01003301.1:297-11082 GCA_900302535.1 Neoniphon sammara | reverse complement strand
CCGACTAGAACACACACACACACACACACACACACACACACACACACAAACCCAAATCAGAAAAAAGAAGGAAGTAAAAGTTGTGTGAGGTGAAAAAACTGAAAACATTGTATGCAACAAATTTATCAAAACAACTTTGCTCCACAAAAGATATGAAATAAACCCAGTGATGAAGACCTGGCTGAACTGGAACCAAAAAAAAAAAAAAAAAAAAAAAAAAAAAGTTTTCAAAGAGGAGAACGAAACAGAAAGAACAGAATGCAGATATAATAGGAAGGGGGAGTGAGGCAGACTGGAGAGCTGCTGACGTGAGTGTGTGGCAGCGAGAGGGAAGGTGTGTCATTATGTTGAATTACAGGTGATGAAGCTTCATGCTGGTCGTGCGTCACTGAGGCTCCATTAAATAAACCAACCAGAGCCCAGGCTGACTGAAAGGATCATTCCTCTTATTTTCAAGCCGGGTCGTATTTTCACGGTTTTACCCATCATGATGATTGACTGTGATCAAAGTTTTGCCTGTTTACTTTGCAGGTTTTCTGATGTGTTTACATTATATCGGATGAGGTGGAAGAATGACGGGTTGCTTGTATTTACAAATCAACCATAAAAGAGCAAAAACATTTCTCCCTTTTTATAAGTGTGAATATACAGTAACTGATCATTTTGATTATTAATACTGCAAACACTGGTTAAAAATAAATAAAGAAATAAAAATTCCCACATACTTGTAGTTATCATTGGAGATCGACATGAATGGTTTTCCCAGTCAGCAGTTTGTGTTTACAGAAAGTCTGATATGACATGAAAGCAGCATCAGTACTTGACTGTTTATTTGCCAACGAGCTCAAGATAACATGTCGAATCCTGCGATCCACACAGGTTTCACGCAGCAGCAGATGTGAGCAGGTCCCACTGCATCGCGAATGTTGTTATCAATGTTAAGTTTTATTTGCTTTATGGCTTCAGCTGTTGGAAATTATTTGGCCTTGTGTGTGTGTGTGTGTGTGTGTGTGTGTGTGTGTATGAGAGCAGGTGGAGGTAGATAAAGCTCTACAGTGAAGCAAAAATTTAAAGGCTGTCTATCCCAGTGGTGGCAGAATCTAAGAATAAAAGGACCAAGTTGAAAACACTGAACTTATCCTTTAAAGGGATTTCCTTCGACTTTCTGATGTGCAAACACTGAATTAACTTTCTGCTACAGAGTCAAGAGAAAACCCATCAGCTGTCACTGATTCAGTTTCAGTTACATCATGTCCTCATGTTTCTTTAATCCAGTGTCAGGCAATCTGTACGTCTCAGAAAGAATAATTTAACAGTTTGAAGACTTTAATGAGACCAGGCACCAATTTAAAGAAAGAAAAAAGGCATTTTTGCTGAAACATTTTTTGCTTGTTTTTACTATTGTTAATTCTACCTGTATGTAACCCACAGCTGAACATAAACAGTCTATAGTCTTTCTCTGGTGATTGTAAAATGCATTCTGGGAAATGGAACAAGTCACTGTCTGAAGGTGGAGTAGATGAAGCAGGCTGAGGGTAAGTGGGTTCAAAAAAGTAAATTTCAGCACTTCATCACAAAATAACTCCTGCAGCTCATTCAACATCAGACTAGATGGTATCCATCAGTGTGACAGTGGTATGTTCTTTGAAGTCCAATTCTGTTAATAAAGCAGGTAAGATGTATATCATCAACCTAGATCTGTTCAAGATAGAATTTTTTTTTAAACCCTGCAGTGACAGGTTTGTGCAGCACAAACATGAACCCCTGGGGGTCTGTGACACATGGCCGGAGGGGGGTTCTGATATTTCACTTCAGTCTTACTGCTGTCAGTCAATCACATGAGGGTTAGGACACTGCTTGCTAGTCTCTAAGAAAACATGACAACAGCTGTGTCAAGTTTGGCTTTACTGAGAGCAGACACCACAATGCATTATCTGTATTCAGTTGCTAGCAAACAAAGGCATGAAACCAACCAAGCTGAAGCGCCATCTGACTACGAAACACCCGGAGCGTGCTGGAAATCCAAAAGAATTTTTCCGATCCGAAGAGCGAGGAATACACCTGCCAGAAGCTGCGAATGGTAAACCTGTCCACAATTTCTGAAAACGCACAGCGTCTTATCTGTTGGATCAGCAGATCGCTAAAAGCTGCTGAATAGACTGTGTCCCTGCAAACGATTTTCTACTCAGTTGGATGAATCAACATATGTAGCCGGTGCAGCTCAGCGGATTGTTTTGGTTCGCTATCCGTGCGAGGAATTATTATTCAAGGAATAATTAATTATTCAAGGAATTATTCAAATTGCGGAGTGTTTTCATGACTGAAGCGGGATGTTTGTATTGACAGTGTAGCTGCAACGATGGGCCAAAAGAGCGGGTTAGTGCAAGGACAAGGTCTGTGAACCTCAACATCACAGCCACGCACCGCATGCTGCATCGGCCAGCGCCTGCATCCAAAGGTATGAAACCAGAACTTCACTCTGTTTCAGCATTTCAACTCATCTAACTATAAATGGAGGAATTATCTGTCTGTCCTTTGATTTTATCATCCACCTGGTCGACTTCACACTTGGCGGGTGTATTGTTGAGGCCCCAAGGAAGTGCAGTGTCAACTGTGAAGTTGTTTGGATGAGCTGTTTTCAAGAAAGCTGCAAAAAACTATTTTCTGATTGTTTGCTATCGTCATGATTAATGAAACTCAGCTGCGAGGGCAGTGCAAGACCTGGACGGTCTTCAGTGTGCACACGCAAGAGGTTTGTAGTTCATCATCTAAAAAGGCAGCAGTTGAGAGCATTTTTTATTTACCTTTGCCAGACGAACGTGAAGTGCATGTGAACTTCTACTCCATAACCCACAGACTAACGTTATCAGAGCGGAGCAGTGAACTCCAGCAGGACCAAACGACACTGAGCAACACACACTGAGCAACACACACTGAGCAACACACACTGAGTAACACACACTGAGCAACACACACTGAGCAACACACACTGCAGTCTCCAGAAAGCTGCAAGCAGCAAGACCACAGGCCAATAGACCAGCCCCTTCTGACAGGCACGTTGTGAACAGGCTCTGCACCTGTACCTCTCTAAATCAACACAGATGCTTGGGACTGGGTGCATGATCCAGCATCAACTACAGGTGGCCTTCCTGTTAAGGCAGAAGAGCAGTTTTTGGGGTTATCCTGTCACAGGACATTGAAGGTCAGATTCCAGCAGGTGTCTCATGCAGACGTCTCACAGGAGTATCCTGAACTCACTGCTGTGGTCATGAGAATGCTGCTCTCCTTTCCTAGCACTCCTCCACTCTGACTGCAGTGAAGACTAAACACAGGACATGTTTGCATGTGGGGAATAATTTCTGAGTCTGCCTGTCATCCATCACTCCAAGAACTGAGAAAGTTGAAGCTAGGCTAATGACTCCTATAGACTTCAAGTTTTTATCCTAAGCTAACATGAAATGCTACCCATAGGAACTGAACCAGTGGACGTACAGAGGTGAAAATGGTATCAAACATTTTGTCTCAGTCTGGGTAAGTAAAAGGGGATTTTGTAAAGGGGGTAAGTAAAAGGGGATTTTGCCCAAAACATTGCAATATTCCTTTAATGTTACCTTGAAAATCTGGCTGGGTACTTTTGATCTAGTTAGTGCACAAAGCACGTGTGAGTATACAACAGGTGACAAACTGAACCTGCTCACATGATCTGGGCCAAAGTCAAACTCCTTCCTTCTTAGAATAAAGACCCTTGGCAACACCACAGTCTGCTAATTATCTCTCACCTGAACACAACACACACACACACACTTTTTCCATCACCCATGGTAACCACGCTCATCGTACCTATCAAGGCTGTGACACAACAGAGCTGAATGTTGCTGCTCTGAGGGATGAGGGATTCTTCAGAGTGTGTGTGTGTGTGTGTGTGTGTATTCTGTGCTGACCATTAGACCACGCAGCTGCAGTCTAGCCTATAGAGAAGGGCTCAGCCTAACCTAATCCTTCACTGGTATGATTACACCTTCAGTAGGCTGCAGCCGTCTCAGGCTGGTCTGCAGCGTCTGGCTGCTCCTCACGCCGCCCTGCCGCGGGCTCCGGCGATCTTCAGTGTTATTCTGAGCAGGAGGGTTTATCAGGTGAGTCTGGCTGCGACATAGCCGCAGGGAACAGCACTAGTTAGACTATCAGACCTTAATTATCTCTTCAAGAAATACTTCACTACCTCCTCTCCAATATCCAAAGTGAATTGTGTCATTTTCAGGACTGATACAGCTGTGATACTCCTGCTACTGGAAAATTAGAAACCAGGGCAGCCGATCCAGGCAGATGATGTCCTTCATTAGAAACTTGTCTCAAAGAAAAAAAAAACACAACGATGATTCCCAACAAAGTGTCGAAACAAAGATAGAGGCAAAGAAAAAATCAAACACAAAGCCTCGCCAACCCAGCACCACCAACCTCAGTTCCTACAAGGAACATCTCCCAAGAAAACTGTTTTATGTGTAAAATGGAAGAAACCCAGGGTGAGGCAAAGCAGGGAGGGATCCCCCACCGGGACGGCTGAGCGTGCAACAACCATCTCGTTTGCACTATTTTCTGTAAATGTCATCTAGATTAACTAAAAATCTGGCCACTCCCAAGTGATTTTCTTTGGTCCATCCAGTGGGACTCAACATGGCCCTGTGGACTCTACAGGCCGTTCATTCTTCTCAGATGAGATAATCTGTGATTGTCAGTCTGATGCCTCTGCACTGCAGGATGAAGGTGCTCCTGCTGTGGATTTATTCAGTACAGATTATACATGTATACACAACATCTCCCTGCTCTGTGATATTTTTAGGAGAAAAAAGTGTGTCAGTGAAATGAAGTGTGTGAAAATCAATAGTACATATAATCTGTTTCATTTCTGGTTTGAGCTATAGCATCCTGGTGTGCGCTCCACGAATTGCAAATGCAATATGGATCATCAATCATCAATGGCCTATCATCAATGATTCATGTTCTCATGTTTCTTTTTAGTACTTGGACTAAGTTCAGTGTATTGATATTTTGTACAGAGACACTAACAACGGCTAAAGAAACAGAACCATGAGTAATGACATGATAAAATATTTATTTTTATCTTGTATTATTCCACTGTTCTCTTTCACCAGGCGCTGTTACCTCAAACTATAGATGTGATCCTGTAATTTCTCTGTGCAAAACACACTGCACTTGGAGAGAGGAGAAAATAAACTGCTGTAAAATAAACTGCCTTTTTAAGCTTCTGAGTCATTACAAATGAATAAGAGTTATGAAAGACTGATAGATCACATAACTTCCACAGGGAAGTCTGCAGCTGTGCCTTTATAATGACAGCTACAGAGGAAGAGACAAACAGCCGGGGGAAACCAGACTCTGAACGCCGCCTGAATGTGCAAGGAGAACCAAGGAAACATTAAGCACTAAACAGCCTAAAACACGTGTTTGTCTGCATTAATAAACCCTGCCGTTAATTATGCATGAGGTTTCAAGTGTGTACGTGATTAACATAACATAATGTCAGCGATTTACACTGCGCATTTCCCAGCCTGTGAACACAACAGAGACTCAGGCTGCACCAAACGGAGCTCAAACAGACCCCAGAGGAAGAAGACTGGATTAGAAAATCTAAGCTGCAGCAAAGATGAAAATAATTCTTAAAAAACAAGTTGACCCTGCTTTAAAGAGCCTCGACCTGTTCCAGAGCAGCAGGACTACAGCCTCAATGCATTCACTGTAAATACTGAACTGTATATTAGTACATTAACTGTATACAAAGAACTGTCCTTTAGGTTTTGTATTTGACTCATAACCCAAACCCATTTTAACCCATTGTAAATAATCTCAGGTGAAGTGAAAGCCTGGTGAAGGTCAATGACTGATATGTTGCATTATTAAACAAGAGTGAGCAGATGGAGACAGTGTGCAGGTATTTCATCATATTGTACCTATGCGCCTGTCACTGAGCCGTGATTCAGGTGTGCGACAGATTTCATGACCCAAACCCTCTGAAACCTGCTGAACACATTCAAACTCAAACTAAACGTAGTGTGTCCTGATCCCATGCTGAACACGTGTGTATGGAAACCTGTTCTAAATGGATTATAAATGCAGTCTAGACAGGCTTATGACGCAGCCGGCTCGTGTGTAATTGTGGAGCGGAGGGATTCGTCAAAGTGAGAAGACACTTGAAAAGTTTTTCAGCTATATTTATACAGCCCACAGTATACTGGTGCGTGGCAGGTACCTGCATCAGACAGGCTGCTTTCAGGGAGGAAAAACAAGCGATCTGAGGTTTGGATCTCCTGAGTTGCTGAGACAAAGTTGTTTCCCTGCAGGCTACGCAGAACTCAGCAGGGAAGCTGCAATCACTGCCTATTAGCCTCTCTGTTGGAGGCGGGACAGGCAGAATACAAAGCAGAGGATGAGAGATACAAATTTTGCTCGGAATGAAGATGAGAAGTTTGAATTCAGCCCGGCGTTTGGTTTGTCGTCTGGCTGCCGAGCTCGCAGCCAGACGACAAACCGCCGTCAGCAGCAGCTGTGATGCTGGGACGGTTTATCTGTGGCTGGTAAATTAGTCCAGCAGCTTTGATTTGAAGGTCTCTCTGTATTACAAAAGCATATTTGGTTTATAGTCTACTCTGCAGGTAACCAGCCATCGTTTAGAGTCTGCTAAATGTTTAGATTCAGATAACAGGGCTGGAGCAAGCTGCTGGGAAGAGGATGTTCGCTCAGCCTGCCGTGTTTCTGCTGCGATCCGGCCGGCTGATAACCGGCGAGGAAACAGACGGGCAGATGGACGGATGTTTAGGTGAAGTGCCTGTTGAATTTTAGGATGTACAAGCCAGTTTTTGCCCATCAGCAGTGCAAAACTCTCCATGTTTAGTCCTTCAGTCTCCTCTTCAGTGTTCAAATCTTGTTTTTCTTCCAACAAGGTCAAAAATCTGCCAGTGGGATGAGATAATCCCACTTGTTTCCAATGCTAATCAACATGTTTCCAGAATTTTCTTGAATTGTCATTTTCTTGATCCTAGTGGGCTGATCTGCCTTATTCTGCCTTGTTTCAACAGATTTATACTTGTTCCCAGAGAAATTCCTCAAACAAGTGAAACTGCACTGGAAACAAGTGGGATTATCTCATCCCACTGGCAGATTTTTTCATCTGTTTGAAGAAAAACAAGATCTTCCCCCCGCGACCCTGACTGGGATAAGCTGTAAAGGAAAATGAATGAATGTGGACAACTCTTTGAAAATGAAATGTGAAATGGGCTTTGTTTCCTGGTCAGGCTAAAGCCACGTACATATAAAGCAGAGACAAAAACAGTCTCTCTCTCTCTCACACACACACACACACACACAGTGCAGCTGTGTGTAGCTCTCTCTGTGGTGGAGAAACATAAGACACACCACAGTCTGATGCCACTCAGCACATCTTGCCTCCCTAAAATCAAACCTCTGCGTTTCATCAAAATCAGCAACAGGCTTTAAGACAGAGAGACAGACGACAACATGAAGCTGACTACATGTGTTTTTGTGTGTTTGTGTTACATGACGTTCAGCAGATACACAATAGAAATATATGAAGCACCAGCAGCAGTTGCAGGCAGGACTGCAGCGACAGGAGAAGGCCTGCTGGGACAGAGTCCACGAGCAGAGCCCGGCTGCAGACTGAGACGGGTCGCTGCAGTCCTGCCTGTGCAGAGGAGCCACAAAAATCCCCTTCAGCTGTGTAACTTCCTGTGTTTGGGGCCGGGAGGTGGAAGTGCATGTGGTGTGGTGAAGCTGGCCTGCCTGGCTGTGTGTGTGTGTGTGTGTGTGGTTTGTCATTACGCTGTCCTCAGGGCAGAGCAGGACTGAACTGCTAACAATCTGATTAGCTGGCCTTCATTTGATAGCGGCAGGCAGCAGCCCAGAGACCGAGCTAAAAACAGACATCTGAACAGCAGAGCAGAGGGGAGGCGGCACGTCGTTTCAGAGGGAACGAATCCACCCGCCGCCTGTCGATATCTCTCTGCAGGACAGGAGCATGAACGCCTCTCACACGTAGAGAGAAATCACTTCCCTAACACAAGCACATTTTGTCTTTCCACTTTTCACATTTCATTCTCAAAGACCAGGGTTTGGTTGCAGATGTTTTCAGCACAGGTATCACAGTCATCCCACTCCCACCGGTGCTGAGCAGAGTTTAGCTTCCCCTCCTCAACCAGCAGACAGGAGACAGACGCTGCTCCTCATCTGTTCCTGCTTCTAAGTTGCTTTTGGCTGGAAATCATGACCAAATCCCTGTAGCAATTGGTGTTTTAATTAATTTGCTAGCCAAAAGTTATTGTATGCATCATTTTTGTCATCAGTGTTTGACATGTAGTTTCCATACTCTTTGCCCCCTAAATGTCATATCATAGAAAATTCACATTTTCTCAGTCATATTTACCACCAGTTGGACCGCTCATGAGCACTCAACTCAAACATATATTACTATATTTTACTTGTTATTACCAGTAGAGTGACCTGACTCAGGCTTATGTCCACCGGTGTCCGACAGATGCTTGTAGGAAGTGTTTGTTGTGACTGCTGTTGCTAGGAAACAGTTTGAATCAAAGTGCAGGTTCTTGGTGGACAGAAAACCTGATGTTGGCCAGAAGAATCTCAGTGACTCTGTGAGCTGCTCTTTAAGGCACAAACCTCTCTTACAGGACCGTATTTCTACCCACGCTGAACAGAACTACTGATCATTTTGCAGGAAACACTTTTTTAGATTGAGATGAGATGGGAGTTTCGATTTAGTTCTTATGAAATAATCTTTCCTTTAGGGACTATTTTCTGGTGATGTATATTATTTTGTGTGTCTCTTCACAGAAAGCAGTTCAACAGAAAGGATTTACACATTTTCGTGCAGAAATATTAGAAACTTTTTTTTTGTTTGTTAGCCCAACAGAACTACCATCAGAACATTTTAAAGTAAGAAGAAGCCAAATCCACGTCCTCCTTCTCACAGCGTCTGTGTTTACAGTTGTTTGTTGTTTCGGCTTGATTTGTTGACAGAGCAGCAAGAAAATGCTGCAGATTTTTCAAATCGATGTGACGATTTAATTTCCACTTAATACAACGATAAAGTCTCTGCAAGTTGATTTTCATACTGTGATGAAATGAATGGAAGCAAAAGGCTGACTGGGAGGGATGAAAAATGCATTAAAACATCTAAACAAGTATGGTAACGCTTGGGGAAATGATCAAATGAGGTAAAGTAAGCACATAGTGTAGTAAATGGGTTGGAACATGTTTTCTTTTAAGGCTGGATGTCAGAAATGTAAACAGGAAACTCACAGCACTGCCAAATCTTAATATCTGGAAATTGTCCACCCAAAAAAATGGTGGCAAATGTTTCATTTAGCAAGTATGATTCACATGTTCTGCTGTTAACTCTGCTAATGCTGCGTTCACTTGAACTCGGACTTCAAAAATTCCATCTTTAAAATCGAATTTCCGTCCGTAAATTTCCAACCTGCGACAACATGACGTTCACCGTGTCAGCTCAGGGAAAACGGGTGTTCTTTTCTTTGGTATTCCCCTGGGTGAAAAATTGTGAGTTTCTTCTTCTTGTGAGCGTTCACAAGAACAAGTGACTGTCATGCTGTCGCAGGTCGGAAATTTACGGACGGAAATTCAGAGGTCTGAGTTCACGTGAACGCAGCGTTAGCTGATGTTTAGCTGATTAGCAGCAGAATGTCGTGAATGTACCGCATTTCCTCCAACTGTGGCCGGGTTTATTTAGCTCAGCTGCAGAGGACACCAGGCCTTTACTGGAGGCAGGCTTTTGTTTGAGAGAGGCCTTTATTTCTAATTCCCTCTGATAAGTATATTCACTCATATTTTAGTAAAAAGCCTGATCAGCTTTCTGATCAGCTTCCACTTTTTTGGACTGACCGGGAGAGGGGGGAAGCGCTGGCACTCAGTGCGCTTATTTTTCCCCCTCTCCCGGTCAATTTTTTTTCTCCCCTCTCATAATAAAATAAGGCCTGTATTTGGTGCTGATCTTTATTATTGTGTGTCGACCCTGGCCATTATTGGGGATCCAGCTTTTAAGTGAGTTTTTATCTGAGGAACGATATACAATAAATAAAACCCTGTTAGAAAGCACCGTTTTCCATCATGTTTTTGTGCGGACAGCCTCAGACGTGTGACTGTGCTGTGAGTCCTCTGATGGTTTTCGTCCTGTTGGACTGTGCTGAAGGCAGAGTTTCTCCTCACTGAAGTTAGCGGTCAGGTTGTGCTGTATGATTAATAAATGATGAGAATCAACGTTTTAATACGTCCTGGGTTGAAAAACACGGACTGTTTCCTTTAAAGGCTTCATGTCCAGCAGAAACTCTCAGTTCAAACAGAAAGGCAGTGATGTTTGATGATGTTCTGTGTTTCCGACAGCGCTGAGAGCTCAACGTGCTTTCACAAATTAAAGAAGTCACCTTCCAGCCGTGTCACGCTACTGACGGGTCTCAGTCGTCTCCTAGCAACAGCAGTGTTGTGTTATGATGCCGGCGTGTCATGTGTTACGCTGTGTTGTTCTGCTGTACCGAGCTGAGTGTTGTGTCGTGTTGTTGTGCTGCTGCGTGTCACGATGTCGAGCCTGTTGAATTCTGGGTAATCCGGTTTGAGGGAAACAGTGTGAGGAGAAAGAGACGAGAAAGTTTGAAACAGACGCTTCTGTCCAGGCATCTCTGCTCTGTAATTGGTTTGTGATGTTGGAGTCACTGACTGCCTCACTCG